>CM042164.1:83621117-83629580 GCA_023376005.1 Doryteuthis pealeii | reverse complement strand
AAAAAGGAGAGAGATGGCTTTCTTTCTAAAATTCTTTTGTTTTTAATTTTTTCGTATATATACAAAGTTGAGTTATATTATATTTATTAAATAAACGAAATAAAATGTATTAAACAATAATAAGCGCTTATTATTTATTTAATAAATAATAAGCGCTTATTATTGTTTTTTTACTTCGCTCTTTCTTAAAAATAAATATTTGTAAGACAGATTATTTCATTTCTTTTAGATAGAACTAAATTAATATTTTAAAGACAGGAATAAAAAAGATTGCGATATGAATAAGATTTGATTTTTCGTTAAAAACATACTTTTGCTGTCGGCGAACAATAATTTTTTTTCTAACTCGCTATAAAAAATAATTCAATTGATAAGACTCGTACAAATTATATAATTGGAGCAAGATTATTTTCTCTTCTTTTCACGAAAAGTTTCACATGAAACTCCAGTTTGAAAAAATAATAATAGTATTTGGGGACATTTTAAATTCAGTTTTTAATTGCTTGATAAGTTAAAAATAGATTGTAATTTTATTTCTTTGAATTTTTTCTACATGACAAATTCAAATCTAGTTCTTAACGATAAAGAGAATGCCAATATCTATTTTTGCTTACATTTTAAAACGTTTCATTAGTTCTCTAAACTATTAAAACTTTTTTTTTAAACCATTAGTATTAATTACAAAACAACTCGTTTTATCATTTTTTTATTTACATTTAAACAACCCTATACTGGTGACTGATTTTTATTGACATTTAAAATCTTATTTTAAAAAATGTAACCGTAAACTTGTGTTTTGAAACAATTTTCATTTTTCTACAATTTTTTGTGGGCATGACAACAATTAAATTAAGTGAGTGTACATTGTACAATAAAAGTTAGTTTTCAAAAAACATACGATAAATATAAATAAATATTTAGAAAGATTATAAAAAAACGAATTTATTTTACGTTAAAATTTAGTTTGCGCTAACATTTTCATTGTTTCTTTCTTTCTTTCTTTCTTTCTTTCTACTGCTAAAACAGCCAGGCGAGTCGCTAACATTTTCGTTCTTTCTTTCTTTCTTTCTTTCTTTCTGCTGATTAAACAGTCAGGCGAGCATCCGCTGATAGACCAAGCATTAGCAGCAGCAGCAGCTATGCTATGCTTTCGAAAAATCGTTTGATTTTTTGTTTGATTAATCGATTAAATCCCTTAATCAGTAAAATCAATAACCAAATTTGGAAATTTTTCTTAGTTAGAACGATATCATGTGTATGCAAGATTTAAATCTCAGTGACCTCCCGTTTGAGTTATACGTCGACACGTACATACCAAAATCTTCTGTTTTATATATTAGATATCAGTTAAGAGAAAGGAAATGAATCCGACGGTATAAGTATAGATAAAAGGATATGAAAACACACAATGCTGTTAAAGTGAAAATATGTTATATCATATTCATAGCTAATATTGAACAATATTTCGATTTATAAAAATCATAATTCAGAGCTTGATTTTACTCCGGACTCATCTAGAGAGAAGATGAAAATAATTTGAATTCAAAACGAAAACATTGATGTTCCAAAAAAGACATGCGGTCGTTTCCACATCCGCCACGCGTTTCCCGGTCAGCGACAATAGTGTAACGCGTGCTGGATGTGGAAACGACTACATGACTTTTTGGAACATCAATGTTTTCGTTTTGAATTCAAATTATTTTCAGCTTCTCTCTCGATGAGTCCGGATTAAAAACAAGCTCTGAAGATGATTTTTATAAATCGAAATATTGTTTAATATTAGCTATGAATATGATATAAAATATTTTCATTTCAACAGCATTGTGTGTTTTCATATCCTTTTATCTATCTATCTATCTATCTATCTATCTATCTATCTATTAAAGAAATGGATACAATAGAGATTTGCTCTAGTTTGTATTGAGCACTTTGTATTCGTTATAACGCTGTCTTAACTGCTGGATTTTGTGCACCTCCAGCGATCGTGCCCATATTCACCGGTAAGCCACCTTTTATCTATATAAATACATATCTATCTATCTAGCTATATATATATATATTATATATATATATATATATATATATATATAGAGAGAGAGAGAGAGAGAGAGAGAGAGAGAGAGAGAGAAAGAAAGAGAAAGAGAAAGAGACATGTGTGAGTGAGTGTGTGAGTGAGTGCGAAAAGCAGTAAACCAACTGAAAAATGTGACAAAAATATATTTTTATCATTTTATGAATGTTAGCAAAAAATTGTGAACCAGTTAACGAAAGGAAGACAATACATGTGCAATATATGCGAAAACCCATATATCATTTTCTGATAATCACGCAACTGTCATTACCACAAAATAGAAATACTTTGGATTAGAACTTACGCATGCGCAAAAGGAAAATAAACACGTGACAAGCATCATTCATCTGGAATCCAACAGGTGAAAATTTATATTTGGACACATTTACTAAAAAAATAAAAATAAAAATAAAAATATAGTCTATATCAGAAGATCAAAATATCGTCTATATTTAAAATTGAATTAATATCCCGTCTATATTTAAAATCAAATTAAAATCTATTCTATATTTAAAATCTAGTCTTTAAATAAAATTGAAATAAATAAAAATCTATCTAATCTTGAAATAATCTCGCTGGTTTAGTCAGTGTTTATATATATATATATATATATATATAAATATATATATGTGTGTGTGTGTGTGTGTGTGTGTGTGTGTGAAGATGAAACTGGAAGTGAATCGACGGTAAGTTGAAAGAATGAATAAAGGAAAGAAAGTATAGAAAGGATAATAAAGGATAATTTTAATCAATATCACTTACACGTGTTTCGGTCAGGAGTTTATCTATGTGTACAATATTTAAACTATTATTATTTTTAAATAAACAAATGAAATAATAATAATAATAGAAAAAATGTAGAAGTGTTCCGCGACAAAGAAATTCCGCTTCATCAGAGTGAATCCTTATTTAAAATGAAATTCGTTGGAAAAGCGGAGAAATTTTTGAAATGTTCGAAAAATAACCTTTTTGTATATTCATTTTCAGACGTGACCGATAAAGAACCGTTAATGACGTAATCAACACCCGAGATTAAAATTATCCTTTATTATCCTTTCTATAGTTTCTTTCCTTTATTCATTCTTTCAACATATATATATATATATATATATATATATATATATATATATATATTATATATATATATAAGGTGTGTCAAAAAAGTATAGAGAGATTTTTTATACTTTAGACACACCTGTATTCTGAAAAAAAATGTTCCGTTTTTTTTTTTCAATTTCTCTCTCGGTAAATCTAGCTTTAAAATCTCTATTATTTAACACATTTTACATTCTTAAAAAAATAACGTTACATTTATTGTTCATTCCTATCTAGGTAAATAGAGCTTATATCTCGATACTTTTATGAGACACACCTTATATATATATAATATATATATATATATCGTCAGAACACATTTTTATTATTGTCATAATGCGTTCAGCACACAACGAAACGATAAAATTTCTTTTGCCGAAAGGGGTGTCAGGGTCGGAAATTCATCGGGGGCTTTTGATAAATTACGGGGACAGTGTGGATAGAGTAGTTTAAAAGTGTCTGGACAAACGTAATGCACAAACAGGGAAAAGGACGCCCGTCAACCTCCACCATTGAAGAGAACATTCACAAATCTCCAGAGATGGTAATGGCTGGTTATCATCGATGATATAGTTTGTTCTGTCATTCAAATCATCCATGATGAGCTCGGCATCTATCAAACAATAATACGGATATCTTTTTAATCTATCCAGTTACAGTAAGCAACTTAGTTATCATGCTCGAATGGTGTACCAAAGGCAGTATTATTGGTAGAGTGCTCAATATAAAATAGAGCTGAAGCATAACCCACCCCCACCTATCTATATATCCCACCCCTTCCCGACCTATATACCTATTCAACCATCCCACTCTGTCCCTATCTGCCTGCATATCTCAACACGTCCCTGTTTATCTGTCTCCCACAACCGGATTTATCTATGTATTTTTCTCATATATTTTCACCTACACATCCACCCAATTATCTACCCCAGTCTTTTTCTATCTGATTGGGGTATAATCACACTTAATTAATCACTCCTCATTATCATGAAAAATAAATAAAACGGCCCTTCCATTTGCCCACACGGCCCCGTTTTTCTTTATTGATACGAAATTAGGGACCACCTATTGACCAGTTTTAGGACACACACACCCATATATTATATATATATATATATATATATATATATAATATATATATTTCGCTGCCGGTTGTAGATAGTCCAACCACACTGAGAAACATGATACGCCGAAACACGGTGTCTTACTATAATATATATATATATATATATATATATATATATATATATATATATAATATATATATATATATATAGCTAAAGGCACTGTTGTCGGCTGCTAGGAATTTAAAAAAGCGAATTAAAAATAATTTAATCTATTATTTAAGGTCAAACTTTCTCTAAATCGATAAGTAGTAACATAATAACCATCATTAAAAAAAAGAAAATTATCAATACATATGCAGTTTATTTTTAAAAGATTTAAAACCATTTGTTTTGGTCAATTTCAACACGATCCGCCATTCAGCCTCGTTTTCGATGGTTTTAAGTGCTTGTTTACAATTTTACTGTAACATTCGCGATTGCAAATAAATTTACCAAAATTCAGGTAATTATCCGATTTTAATGAAATTTTCAGTATTGATTTAACAATTAATGAATTTTATAATGCATCAGTCATTTTATTTCAAAACTTTAATTTAGTATTTTTGCTATGAAAAATTAATATATAACATTCATTTGAAATATGAAAATCCTGATGCTAAGTTTAAAATGCTAGTCTTCTCATGTCTCCAGGACACTTCTGAGTATTCTGGCAGATTGCAGCAGTGCAGTGTTCTGGATGGTATCAATCCTTCCTCTGATTTCTAGATTTTCCAAACCCTTTTCCAATCCTTTTGGGGCCGTTTCAAGTGCACCAACTACAATTGGTATCACTTTGACTTTCATATTCCATAACTTTTTCAATTCTCTGGCAAGGTCCAGGTATTTTTATGCGTTTCGTTCTCAAGAACAGATTCTGGTTTATGCATACACCATTTTGTTGTTTGGTCAAAATTTAATTTTTTGCATAATTCCCAGTGGATCACCTTCCCAACCCAGTCGAGTCTAGTCTTGTACTCCCTTTGTGCTAGTTTGCTATATTCGCATAGTATATGGTTTACAGTCTCATCTCTATTACCGCATAGACTACATTTACTATTTTGTAACTGTAGACTATGCGGTATTATTATTATCATTATTATTATTTACTCTTTTTGAGTTTTCACATCAGCATTAGCTAATGGTCTTTCACTGGAGTCTGAATGACAGCAAGTCTCCTCAGGTCTCCAGGACTCTTCTGAGTATTCTGGCAGATTGCAGCAGTGCAGTGTTCTGAATGGTTTCAATCCTTCCTTTGATATCCAGACTTTCCAAACCCTTTTCCAATCCTTTAGGGACCGTTCCAAGTGCACCAACCACAATTGGTATCACTTTCACTTTCATGTTCCATAACTTTTTCAGTTCTCTGGCAAGGTCCATATATTTGTCCATTTTTTCCCCATTTTCCTTTAGCTTCACCCTGTGATCTGCTGGCACTGCAAAATCCACCAGTTGATAAGTTCTTTCTTTTTTTTTTTATCTACACTAGGTCTGGTATTATTATTATTATTATTATTATTATTATTATTATTATTATTATTATTATTGTTATTATTTCACTCATTGGGAGTTTCTTTTCCTACTAGCGTAAGCTGATAGTCTCTCACCGGAGTCTGAGCGACACCAAGTCTCCACACATCTCCAGGACAATTCTGGGTATTCTATCTGATCATAACAATGCTTTTGTGTGGATGATCTCAACTTTTCCTCTCATCCTCAATTCACCTAGTGCGTTTTTTTTAATTCTTGTGGACCGTCCCAAGGCACCAGCTGAAATTTGTATCACTTTCACCATCATATTTCACAGTTTTTCTTTTCAATTCTCTGGCAAGATCCATGTATTTGTTTATCTTTTCGTTTTCTTTTACCTTCACCCAGTGATCTGTTAGGACTGTAAAATCTACCAGTTTATATATTTTGTTTTCCTTATTAATCAATACTAAATCTTATTGGATCACATTTCAAACCCTGTCGTGCGTAGCTTTCTATTGAGCTAGTATCGCTTTTTACTTGGTAGATCACCTCATCTCTGCCTCCACACATCCTACATTTGCTATTCGTTTGTGTCTTATCTATTTTTGCTTTGATATAATTTGTTATTATGGCATTGTTTTGTGTTGCAATTATATAGTTTCTCTCTCAAGGTTTCCTTTTCTTAACCATATTCTGGTCTTGCCACGTGCAAACTAACCAATTTGTCGATTGAATTGTCCATATACTTGTTTTTCTTCCAATTTCTGTTTTTATTTTGTAGTTTTTTTCTGATTATTATTATTATTATTATTATTATGATTATTATTAAATAAAAGGTAACTAAACAATATATGTACGACTTTATACGAAACCGTTCTAGTTGACCCCAGGGGTGATGGCGGTCTGCCTTCTCCCCCACATTCATTTAAAACAATTATTGAAGTCAAGGGAGTTTACATGTCGGGTTTAATCAAAAATTGCACTTTACCCTGAGGGTCGCTAGGTAATAAGGAAGGAAACAAACGAAGATCTATCCATCTATCTATCTATCTATCTCAGTTGGTCAATCTATCTATCTTTCTCAGTTGGGCAATCTATCTATCTATCTATCTATCTATCTATCTATCTATCTATCCCAGTCTGCTTATATCTATCTGTGTATCTATCGAGATGTGTATCTATCTATCTATTTATCTATATATCTAGCTAGCTAGCTAGTTAGCAAGACACCTCACTCATTTGATCATATCTATCTATCTATCTATCTATGTATATATATATAATATATATATATATATATATATATATATTATATATATATCCAGTCTGCTTATATCTATATATTTTGTGTATCTATCTATATGTGTATCCATCTATCTAACTATCTATCTATCTATCTATCTAGCTAGCTAGCTAGCAAGCCACATCACTCAATTTGATCATATCTATCTATCTATCTATCTATCACAGTCTGCTTATATCTATCTATATGTGTATCTATCGATCTATCTATCTAGCTAGCAAGCCTCCTCACTCAATTTGATCATATCTATCTATCTATCTATATCTATCTCAATCTGCTCGTTTTTCTACCCTAGTCTGTTAATATCTATCTATCTATTTATCTAGATAGATAGCTTGGTTGGTCAGTTTGTTCCTAGATATTATCTATCTATACATCTCAATCTGTTCATCTATCACAGTCTACTAATATCTATATTTCTATCTAACTATCTATCAACTTGTCTCAGTCAGGTCATATCTATCTATCAAACTATTTATCTATCTACCTATCCATCTATCTATCTCACTATGCTCATATATGTCTGCCTTAGTTTGTTCGTATATCATTCTATCATTCTGTCTATTCTAATAGAACGCAATCTCTTCATATCTATCAATCTATCCGTAGTTGTCGCACTATTACGTACACCAATATATATATAAAATATGTTATTATTTAATATAATATATATATATATATATATATGTGTGTGGTGTGTGTGTGTGTGTGTGTGTCTGCATATATATATATATATATATATATTATATATATATATATTCGTCGATTCGAGTTCAATTCCTAGAGGAAGCTGTTGGCATTTCACATAGCGCTAATACCTTTGGGAAAGGTATGAATTCATATATTCTTTTCCTGTTAGGGTTAAATAATAGCGCAGACTGGGTCCTTCAGCCTTGGATGAGGGATAACTCTGAATTCAAAATTCCCTTCAGCTATGGGTTAAATAGTAGGGCCGACTGGGCCCTTCAGCCTTGGGTAGGTAACCAGTCTAGGAGAGGAATAACGCTGAATTCAAAATTCCTGAGGTCGGTCGTTGATTGCGTTTGTGGCAACCCTTGATGCACCAATTATTTCCTATCGACTGGGACAAAAAGTGTGGATGGTCCAACACAGCCTTCACCACTAAAAACAGATACTGTGTGGGTGTTTTATTGGTGTGTGTGAACGCCTCATGCATCGAAAATCGACGAAGAGAGTCCATATATATATATATATAATATATATATATATATGTGTGTGTGTGTGTGTGTGTACATTTAGATAAATACACATCCATTATGAACATAGATAAATTGATAATGTCATCAGTTTGAGATAAAAACGAAGATATATAGACATACACAGATTGATATAGAAAGAAAGAAAGCCAGGTAGATAGATAGATAGATAGATAGATAGATAGATAGAATGCAGAGACA
>CM042164.1:83603617-83616117 GCA_023376005.1 Doryteuthis pealeii | reverse complement strand
TGTTGGGTAGAATCCTTAAGTTATTTCTCTGTGATTGTTAGTGTTGGGTAGAATCCTTAGGTTGTTTCTCTGTGATCCTTAGTGATGGGTAGAATCATTTTCGTTGTTCCTCGGTGTTCCTTAGTGCTAGGTAGAATCCTTTTGGTTGTTCCTCGGTGTTCCTTAGTGTTGGGTAGAATCCTTTGTTTGTTCCTCGGTGTTCCTTAGTGTTGGGTAGAATCCTTTGGTTGTTGCTCGGTGTTCCTTGGTGTTGGGTAGAATCCTTTTGGTTGTTCCTCGTGTTCCTTAGTGTTGGTAGAATCCTTTTGGTTGTTCCTCGGTGTTCCTTAGTGTTGGGTAGAATCCTTTGTTGTTGCTTGGGTTCCTTGGTGTTGGGTAGAATCCTTTGGTTGTTGCTTGGTGTTCCTTGGTGTTGGGTAGAATCCTTTTGGTTGTTCCTCGGTGTTCCTTAGTGTTGGGTAGAATCCTTTTGGTTGTTCCTCGGTGTTCCTTAATGTTGGGTAGAATCCTTTGGTTGTTCCTCGTGTTCCTTAGTGTTGGGTAGAATCCTTTTTGGTTGTTCCTCGGTGTTCCTTAGTGTTTGGGTAGAATCTTTTGGTTGTTCCTCGGTGTTCCTTAGTGTTGGGTAGAACTCGGTGTTCCTTAGTGTTGGGTAGAATCCTTTGGTTGTTGCTTGGTGTTCCTTGGTGTTGGGTAGAATCCTTTGGTTGTTGCTTGGTGTTCCTTGGTGTTGGTAGAATCCTTTTGGTTGTTCCTCGGTGTTCCTTAGTGTTGGGTAGAATCCTTTTGGTTGTTCCTCGGTGTTCCTTAATGTTGGGTAGAATCCTTTGGTGTTCCTCGGTGTTCCTTAGTGTTGGGTAGAATCCTTTTGGTTGTTCCTCGGTGTTCCTTAATGTTGGGTAGAATCCTTGGTTGTTCCTCGGTGTTCCTTAGTGTTGGGTAGAATCCTTTTGGTTGAGCATATTACTTGGTTGCAGATCCATTCGTCCGTGTCAAATAACGTGCAAATGAATGGCTTTCAAGATCGACGATAAAGTAGTTAAGTAACCACGTATCGAGCTTTTGATTGGCTGGCTTTAATCCACGCGCCCACGCAGAGTCTATAAATTTAAGTGGTGGACTTCAGCAAGCACACCTTATATGTTAAAGATATTCCAACAATAGTCTGTAGATTATTTTTAATGATCATCATTAGAAAACCAAATTTGTTGCCGAATATTCACCCAGTTAAGTATCAAACAGGCTGCTAAATTCGGTGATACAGCGAGAACTTAGACTTTCATCGTGACGTGATCGTGATGGGTATGACAAAATAAAATCATATAATACACAAATCAAGAATGATAAATTCAATAAAAAGGAAGAATAAAGGGAAGAAAGACGAAATGAAAGAAAGCAATAAAGAAAGTGTTGTAGATGAGATAATACCCTCTGGAATAGAATGGACTATTCTGATTTAATATGTACACTGACGGTGCGGGTCTCGGGAGGGCGTCTTCCTAGCGAGGCTCGCTAGTAATATACTACTGTTAACATATTCTTGTAGGTATTGTTAAATAAACATTTTTCTTTTGTAAGTTGCGATTCGAGTTATTATTTCAGTAACAAAACTCAGTCATATTACAAAAGAACTTTTTTTTTTCCAAAAATAGAAAATCAACATCTGAGAAAAATAAAAAGAGAAAGAATAAAACTTCAGCAAAATAGAAAGATAAAAAAAAAACGTTCAAGTATAAAATATAAACAAAAAAACAATGAAACAACGAACAAATAAATGAAGAAAAATAACGAAGAATTTTAATTTAAGCCAGAAGAAGTAAGTAAGGAAAGAAGAAGAAGAAGAAGAAGAAGAAGAAGAAGAAGAAAGAAGAAGAAGAAGAAGGTAATGAAGGAAGGAAGGAAGGAAGAAGGAAAGAAGAAGGAAAAGGAAAGAAGAAGAAGAAAAAGAAGAAGAAGAAGAAGAAGAAGAAGAAGAAGAAGAAGAAGAAGAAGAAGAAGAAGAAGATAGGAAGAAGAAGATGAAGAAGTAAGGAAGGAAGGAAGAAGGAAAAAAGAAGAAAAGAAAGAAAGAAGAAAAAAGAAAGAAAGAAAGAAAGAAGAAGAAGAAGAAGAAGAAGAAGAAGAAGAAGAAGAAGAGAAGAAGAAATTAAGGAAGGAAGAAGGAAGAAGAAGAAGGAAGAAAGGAAGGAAGAAGAGAGAAAGAGAAAGAAAGAAAGAAGAAGAAGAAGAAGAAGAAGAGAAGAAGAAGAAGAAGAAGAAGAAGAAGAAGAAGAAAGAAAGAAGTAAGATAGAAGAAAGAAGAAGGACTGAAATAAGATTAAGAAAGAAAGAAAAAAAGAGAGAAAAAAGGATCTCTAGGGTTTTGGCGCCATCGAGTCACATGTCATTTGCCTATAACTTCACGTAAAGGCCAAGCAAGACTAAACGTCACTTCCGGTTACAACTTACTTCTCGTATTATCCAACTTTTGACAAACCGAATTTGACATTTGTGAATGAATGACTTCAATGTTTATAGAATTGCGCGTGTTTCAAAGCTGAACTATTTTCTTCTGCGGATGAACACCGAGGGGGTAAAATTGATGCACTTCAATGGCGCACATTGTACGCGCACTTATTCGATAGAAGCCCCCAGCGTTGTGACGTATTTTCTAACATGTCATAGGCAAATAATGGCGATTTAATGAACGATTCGACAAATTGCACCATTTATTTAATCTGAACAGAATCAATGTTGAAAACTTGTAAGAGTTTAACCCCTAAAGGTCTGAGAGATCGATAGATCAATCAATAATGGTTTTGGCGCCAAAGAATAAATCAGGGAACCAAATTCAAATTGATGTTGTAAACAAGAATTTAGGCCAATGGTTCTCAACATTTTTCAGGTTTGAAAAGTGTAAGTTTTAATCGTGATTCTATTTATGTAATGAGCCGCACCGACCTAGTAATCTTTAAGCTTTTACTCCACTCTGTTGTCTAGGGTAGCAGAATACACCTGGTTATATACCCCTTTACTTGGGTGTATATATCGGGAGAGAGAGAGAGACAGACAGAGACAGACATATAGAGTAATAGAGATGGGATGATCGTTCTTACTTGTTTACTCGCTGCTTACTGCTGTAGCGTTTGTTTGTATTCGCCTGGTGGAGTTGTCTGCCCCTTTTAGTTTGATGATGCCCGCTAGGGCACTAGTATTTAAGCGCCGGTTTCAAACACCTTCGCTCTCTTTATAGTTTCAGCAACTACGAGCCACATGGGGTAGATTCTATCTAAACCCTCACGTGGGGCTCCGCCCCCTTACATTACTGTAAGTTCTTTACAGCATGGACTATCACTAGTCTCATGTCTGTACTCTTTTATGTTATATCTGTATCATTCATGAATGTGTCCATCTTTATTTGTGTACCTCTTTTTATATGTACTCTTTATTATGAACGTTGTATTCTACTGTTATCCATGTGCTGTGTTATTAAATGTTTGTCTATTAACCTTTGTCGGAGTTATTTGTATCCAAAGTATGTTGAACTTTAAACCATCCTTACACTGCTTTTAGCATGGCCGCCATCTTCTTCAGACTGACTTCTCTTCAGACCTTTCTATTATAGATTGGTTTTTCTTCTTTTCCGTATTGGGCAGATAATTTCTTGTTTTTAATAATCAATTAAGACTTGGTTGTTTATTGATAAAGCTTTATTTCACAACCCAGCCCATATTCATCCACCGTGGGTGGATACCAACAGCAGAGCGGACGACCTACAGGTCTGCTCACTCTGGAATCTCTGTCGTACCTGAGTAACTAACTATCTCGCGTTTTTAAGGGGTCAATTAAAAAAAGTTTATTACCCGTAAATAACTGTCAAGTAACTTTCCATAGGACCCCGTTATTCTGAATAACGGACCCTAATCAAAATATTCTAAATACAGGTACGTACATACATTATAAGCTGATTATGAAATTGTTGTGAGGTTTTAAGGGGTCAAATAAGAACAAAACGACGGGTAACAAATGTAGAAAAATGTATTAACAGAAAGTAGACAAATACAATAGAGACATGTGGAAATTACGTCCGACGAACAGAGTTATTGGCACTCGCATTGGCTTACTGCTAAGCCACAATTATCCCTGTTATTTATAGTAACCTGTCGGCGCATTCCATTAGTCTTATAGGGTGTATCATCTATAACAGAATTATGTAACAAACCGACTGCACCTCAGCAAAGTGGGAAAATTCCCAATATTGGCACCTGTTGGCCGTGGGTGGCGACCTGTGATATTTAAGGACGGAATCCCGGCGACTGAGCAGTCCAGGACATGCAACATTCCACCTTAGCCCTTACTTAGGCTAGAAAAGTGGTCGGAGAGGCCCTCTCCAATCAGCCGGTAGCACCTATATATTGTCTTTTCCCTATTGCTCTAATGGTAAACCTCCAGAAAAAATGAGTTTAAAATATGCTTTGAAATATTGAGTTTTAAAGAAGTTTAATACCCATCAAAATTAAATAAAAAATATCGATGTTGTTTTTATTTAAACCTCAATTATTAATAAAGGTGTTTTACATTAATAATACTTGGTTTGGTTTGTTTTGTTTTACGGCATATCAAACTCAGTGGGTCATTTAATGCCGATAAAGTTTTGAAATAAATCAATTCTTAATGGATAATACAATTTTTTTATAAATACATTTTTCTATTTAACCCATAGATGGGACCCTAACAGGTACTACCACTCCGGGTCAGAGTGGACCAGGGAGCAATGGTGATGAAGGGGTGCTCCATATTCCCCAAACCTCCAAAACTGGAATCTCACCATCAGATAGAGTTTAACGTCATTCCCGGGACATGTAGACCCGCAGCCACCGCCTTCTAGCACCCATATTATAAAAATGGGTTGGGGCTTGCCATAAGGGCGATAGAGTTGGGAAAATCATATAGGTGCTAGGGCTTGACGTGACCAGCCGATTGATCGGAGGGGGCCTCTCCGACCGCCCGTCTAGACCAAGATATGGCCAAAGTGAGTATTGCATGTCATGAACTGCTCATCCACCTGGGCTCTATCCTTAAGCATCACGGGGCACCACCCACGGCCAACAGGTGGCCCCATTGGGGGAGTCTTAACCCTCTGCAGAGATGCAGTCGGTTCATTCTAACGCCCCACCGACAGGGCGGATTAATAATACTGTTGACCATATATGTACATACTGATAACATGCAATTGTATTTATATATACAACAAAATAGCGGTTTACAGTGTGAGCGGAAAGGCTAATTTGCATATTGATATAAAAAAAATTGATTTTTATAAATATGTGCTTAGTATTATTAATTTCTAATTGTTTGATTTTATCTTAATGAATCTGAACAAAACTTTCGGGAATAAATCTTAAAAGAAATCAATTAACAAAAAAAAAATAAATAAATAACTGTAATTTTATTCTTTACTTCCTATTTTAACTAAATCTTTAAATCATAAAAACTTAGCAATGAAAGACACGAGTGATGGAATAGTAAGTTTCAGTTGTTCTATTTTTCATTATTATAACCCCCTCTGTTTCAAGTCTTTTTATCTGCATTCTGATTTAGTTTCAATAGCCTTTCTAATTTAATATATTTTATTATATTAAAACGTAAATACTTGCACCCTACGGAGGGTGCATATATTTATTAGTTCATCTAAAAAAAAAAAAAAAAAGAGAAAGAGAAATTATAACAACACAAAGAAAAACATAAGCACGTCCATTTCTGATACGAATCTCTGATGATGAAGTTTATGCTTCGAAATCGATAAGACGAAAATAACATCTTTTTGTTTTTATTTTTCATACGCATTGTATTTGCCTTCAAATTCAATATATGTTATTATATTAAAACATAAATATTGCACCCTACGGAGGGTGTATATTTACTAGTTTATCTAAAAAAAAAAAAAAGAGAAAAAGAAATTATAACCACACAAAGAAAACGTAATACGTCCATTTCTGATACGAATCTCTGATGATGAAGTTTATGCTTCGAAATCGATAAGACGAAAATAACATCTTTTTGTTTTTATTTTTCATACGCATTGTATTTGCCTTCAAATTCAATATATGTTATTATATTAAAACATAAATATTGCACCCTACGGAGGTGTATATATTTACTAGTTTATCTAAAAAAAAAAAAGAGAAAAAGAAATTATAACCACACAAAGAAAAACGTAATACGTCCATTTCTGATACGAATCTCTGATGATAAAGTTTATGCTTCGAAATCGATAAGACGAAAATAACATCTTTTTGTTTTTATTTTTCATACGCATTGTATTTGCCTTCAAATTATTAATATATTATTTTAAAAAATAATTTTGTTTATTTATTTATTTTTTTCAAAAAAGTTTCCCCTTATTTATTGAAATACACTCGTGTATATGTATATTTCCAAATCCCGAATAAAGCAGCCATATTTAATAGGATCCATGTCAAGAGGCTGACTTTGCCATAGGATTCGATAAATCCCGTTATGGATCTGCCATTGCGCATCATTTATTTTATTTTTTTTTTTTCTGGATTGAATGGAGCCATGTTCTCAATGAAAGAAGAAGAAGAAAAAAAAAGGTTGCGTCTATTTTCTCTGCAAACAGCGTCAGTGATTATTTGCGGGAGGAAAAAAAAAATCCCTCAGCGTAGAACGTATTTGTCGAATTATGATCATCCCCTCTGCAATTGTAAACACAATCTTCTTTTATGTTCTGTCAAAGTCTGCAATTCAGATCGAGGCGACAAAGAAATGCCTAAAAAAAAAAAATAAAATAAAATAAAAAATAAATGAATAGATAAAAATCTGTCTGAATTGAAGGGAAACGAAAAGAAACAGTTTGTTTCATTATTATTATTATTACTATTATTATTATTATTATTATTATTATTATTATTATTATTATTATTATTTTCTTTATCTCGTTAGAATGTTAATCGGAAAAGCGAGTAACACACATACAGACATACATCCACACTTACACACATAATCCCAAATACACACACACACACACACACACACACATATATATATATATATATATATATATATATATATATATTGTGTGTGTGTGTGTGTGTGTGTGTGTGTGTGTGATTCTTATAAATGTTTGAAATAATTTATAAATCTACAGCAAAATGATTTTTCCTTTTTGTAAAAGCGAATATGCCACTACATGTAACGCTATTAACGATAATAGAACGCAAAACATTATTTTCACTTTTGCATTTGAAAATATTTCTACGATTAAGCATGTTAACATATGCTATTAATGGCTATAATAATAATCTTATTATAATGGAGATTGTGTGTTTTTCTGTCTGTAACCGAAACTATATTACTACTCAAGTCACAATTCTCTTAGTTATTGACATCACATTCTCCATGATTTTATTTTTATCTAAACCTCAATTATTAATAAAATTGTCTTACATTATTAATACTGTTAACTATGTCTACATACTGACAACATGCAATTATATTTATATATACAACAAAATAGCAGTTTACAGTGTGAACGGGAAGGCTAATTTGCATATTAATATTAAAAAATCGAATTCAATAAATATGTGCTTAGTATTATTGATTTCTAACTGGTTGGTTTTATTTTAATGAATATAAGCAAAAATCTCTTCAATGAATCTTAAATGAAATCCATTAACAAGATAAAATAACTGTCATTTTATTCTTTACTTCCTCTTATAACTAAATACTTAATTAGAAAAAATAACAATGAAAGACGAGAGTGATGGAAGAGTAAGTTTCAGTTGTTCCATTTTTTTTAATACTCCCACTGTTTCAAATCTTTTATTATACTCCCTCTGTTTCAAATCTTTTTATCTGTATTCTTATTTAGTTTCATTAGCCTTTCTAATTTAATACAATATTTTATTACATTAAAACTTAAATACTTGCACCCGGAGGGTGCATATATTTGCTAGTAATAATAAAAGTGTCTTAAGTATCTTAACCTTAAATTTGTATTTTTTAAATCTTTTCTTTTTTAACTAATTGGTTTCGCTCTCAGTCATTTATGATAAATACAAGACTAAGGTATATCAGTTCTACTGTCCGGCTGAACCACTTGGACTCCAACGAAACGTCTAAAGAAAAACCTAAACGGGGAGCAACACTCCAAAATAAAGCAACTGTGCGACCACTTGCCCGCTATCACACAAGCCATCCGAGTAAGACACACAAGATATTCTGGACACTGCTGGAAAAGCATGGACGAACACATAAGTGACGTTCGCCTGTGTACATGAATACACCAGTATATTCTGATCAGCAAAAACTACACCAATCACTTCTGTGTGGATACTGGATGGTGCGCAGAGAAACTGCCAGGGGTGAGAGAGCGTCAGAGATACGCATTCTGGCTTCACGACCTGATGATATTGATGGGTCAACCTTTGCCGGAGATCGATATCTAAATGGTGTCACTCTGTTCCAAATCAAAGTGAAAAACTTGAGAGGTCACAGAGATTCTACGAAATGATTTAAACAAATGACAAGAAACTGATAAAAGCGAGAAGAAAGGTAGAATGATGAAGAGGCGGAAAGGCGAAACTAATAGCGAATGTCTTAGAGCAGGTGTGTTAGGGTTCTGTGAGAAAGGTGGAAGAGTAGGCTGAGGGCGAGACGGAGAAGCAGAAGTGTTGGAATAAAAATAGAAATCGGGAACATCTAAATGGCCGCATGAAAACTGTTTGATGGACCGGAGAAGATCAAAGCCAACAGAGGAAAGCAGGAATCCGTTTGAGGAATTTTCTTTGAGAAGGGAGAATTGAAATGCAATATAGGGATTCAAATGAGATTATTGCTACCAGGAATTCTCAAAAGAATTCTCGTAAATTAAAAGCAACACTATTGTAATGGCAATGATTTTGGCAACATTATGGTAACAATCACGTTCCATATCACTCTTGAGAGGGTGCCTCACATGGTGTAATAGTTAGCAACCATTGTTAGTGAGTTCTATTCTCATAGGGCGCCCTACATTTCTAGCTTACTATCACATCTAAGCTAAGCTTAGCATAATAAGGTCACCTAATGGTTAGCGAGCTAGATTTGCAGATCTTTGTTAGTGAGTTCGATTCTTATTGGGTGCCCGACATTTCTGGCCTTGTGCCACACCTATACTAAGCTTAGTATAATAAGGGCACCTCACATGGTGTAATGGTTAGCAAGCTAGATTTGCAGACCATTGTTAGTGAGTTCGATTCTTATTGGGTGCCCGACATTTCTGGCCTTGTGCCACACCTATACTAAGCTTAGTATAATAAGGGCACCTCACATGGTGTAATGGTTAGCAAGCTAGATTTGCAGACCATTGTTAGTGAGTTCGATTCTTATTGGGTGCCCCACATTTCTGGTCTTGTGCCACATTTTAAACTTGAAAATAGTTGCATAATGAATATGAATTTCTATATACATATATGGCCGGTGAGTACTACAACCAAAACCAGTTGGGGGGCTCAGAAACGCAGGACTCGTATCTTTTCTATGGATAGTACTTCACAAAATTAACATGTAGTAGAGTGGGGTTCCCGTATCATAGATTCGAGTGAAAAGAGACCCTAATACCTTTCCTGTATATGTTTAAAGATATATGTAGGTTAAGTAGGGCACTTCACATGGGTGTAATGGTTAACAAGCTAGATTTGCTGACTATTGTTAGTGGGTTTGATTCTCATTGGGCGCCCAATACTTCTGGCCTTGTGCCACATCTAAACTAAGCTTAGTAAATACCATATCACTCTTGAGAAAAGTCGCTTAGTGAATGTTAATTTCTATATACATACAGACGGGTTGGAGGCCTCAGAAGTTTGGGCTTAAAATATTTTCTAAGAATAGTACTTCCTGAAATTGACATGAAGTAGATTGAGGTTCCTTTATCATAGATAATGAATTAGACCTTAACGGTTCTGCGTATATATGTAAGTTACGTCGGCTGAGTGACCAGGAATCAACCTGACAGCTGGAGAGTATATCCTATTTTTCACTAGCGCTAGATCACGGATATCATTTTTGTGTTTGTTGTGGAACGCCACACCTACCATCAGATACGCACATTAATGGATAGATCCAATATGTGCTACTCCTGCGCAGAATTGACTCTAATCATTTCTGATTTCGTCGTACCAATTAAGGTCACATCTATGAGTCAAATAAATAGGTTTGAACTCTTGATATAATTCAATTATACATTATTTGGAAAACTTGCAATTCATTCTCAAAATCCCGATATTACAGGGGACCCAGAAAAAAACAGAACCCAAATTATTTATTTATTTCCCCATTAATCTAACCCTAACCCTAACCCTAAAACCTAACGCTAACCCTAACCCTAAACCCTCCTAGTTTAAATTAACAGTTTTATTACAAATTTTGTGGGTCTGTCCAATGAGAGCCGATGTCAATTACAGGTTAAAATCGGTCAATCAACTAACTCCGTACATTTCCATGAAACCATTATTTTATTTTTAATCAACTAACTCCGTACAGTATTATTTGGATTAATTGGTGTATTGTCATCATCTTTATTTTTATCTGCACAGCGTTTCGGTCGATGTGCTCTCCGGCCTTTTTCAGGTACTTCTTTTCGGATTTGGGAACCTTCTCGAACACGGGAAACTTTTTTTTTCCGAAAAGAAGGTTTCTGTGTACGAGAAGGCTAGAGGGCATATCAGCTATTATATTGTGCTGATAACAATAAAGATGAGGACAATAGTCCAAATAATACAAATAATACAAAAAACTTAAACTTTAAACATAGCACTAAGTTCTTATTAACACAATTTTTCAGCAAGAGTGGTTTGGTTGGTTGGTTGGTTGGTTGGTTGGTTTTGATGGCATATAAAAAGTGACGTACATTTAATCAACTAACTCTGTACCTTTCCATAGCACCGTTATTTTAATTTTTCTCACGGTACACTACATAATTGATAGGCAGCCCATTAATTATGCAGCAATAATTGTGTATAAATTTGTTTAGTATTAGATCGGAATAATTGAAAGGATAATCCTGTGTGTAAATTATTAGTATTCGATTGGAATAACTGTAAATTATTTGTAGTAAAATTAATGAATTGAGGCTATAATTGAGAAATTATTATTACCGTATCTGACGGCATATAAGACACACGGGCATATAAGACACCCCCCCCCCATTTCAGCAGGTCAGATTCAGGAAGAAAAGTTTTTAGTGTATTTAAGCATATATTGTTGAAAACAGTCTAGCTGTGCATTACACAAGCAGAAACATAGCTGTATAAAGACAATACGAGCAATAAAATAAGGATGCATGAAGTTTAGGGTAGGCAAAAGTACTGAGCGTAAGTTGGGTTAGTGAGTATCATAGAGAAGATTAGCCTAGGTCTACGGGGGATTTCAAACTTCACCTACGCAGGGCAATATTTTTAGCCAAAATTTTGGAAAATAAGTGCGTCCTATATGCCGTCAAATACGGGAGTTGCAACTAGGTAAGTTATTAATAGGCTGATTGCAGTACCTACAGTTGCTTAAAAGATTGCCCAATTGAGAATTTAAGTGGCTCATCTGTAGTTATCTTCCGTGATCAAACCGGAACTGATACATCCAGCCCGAAGTGACCGTAATGGAATGGATTCTAGAATGGTAATCCAAATTAAAGGGTTCTACATATTCACAAGATCATCAAAACTCTATCACACACACACACACACACTCTCTCTCTCTCTCTCTCTCTCTCTCTCTCTCTCTCTCTCTCTCTCTCTCTCTCTCTCATATACACACACATGCATTCTCTCTTCCCTCTCTCTCTCTCACACACATTCTCTCTCTCTCTCTCACACACACACACACACACACACACACATACACATGCTCTCTCTCTCTCTCTCTCTCTCTCTCTCTCTCTCTCTCTCTCTCATCAGATGCAGTTTTTGCCCAGTCGGCTGCGGATGTAGAATACGCCGGGTGCACATCTGCAAATGGGTAAAATTACCCCAGTGGGGCCACTTGTTTGCCGTCGGTGGTGACGCTTGCTGCTTAAGGATGGCATCCTGAGTGCTGAGTAGTCCTTGACATGCTACACTCAACTTTGGTTCTTACTTAGGGTAGAACGTCGGTCGAAGTGGCATGATCTGATCAATCAGCTGATAACGTCAAATCCTTGCATCTACATGATTGTACCAACCCTTATGGTGGAGAGGGTCTTACCCCTCTTTAGGGGCGTATTCTATATAAAAAGAACTAACAGCAGCAACTGACGAAAAAACTTCATTGATTAGTTGGTTGGTTGGATTTTACGGCATGTCTACCCTTGATGAGTTATTTTATGCCGAAGACAATTTTCTAATTCATTCTTGTTGTTACATATTAATTGGATCCCTATTACTTTTAAAGGTAGTATAGAAATCCTTATGGCGATCAGTACAGCTGATGGCCTTGAGAGTGAGTGACAATGCTTGACCTCACTCTCACCTTGCTTTCTGGGGATAGAA
>CM042164.1:83586117-83598617 GCA_023376005.1 Doryteuthis pealeii | reverse complement strand
CATCGTTGCTTAACTGACTAAAATGGTTGATAGCTTTTCTTCGTTGATTTAGTGGGACTGGTTCTTTCAGCGTGACTTGCCGTCATCCAGCTACAGATAATACATTATTTAATAAAACTCTATTGAAAGAATCTCTGGTCTAAAAAGAAAAACAAGGAAAAAATGTTATTTTAAATTCCATAGAATACAAATTCCCATTGTTTGAAATGTTGAACATGAATCTATTTGACATTGTTATCTATTTAATGTCGCTACAATTGTTATAAAATCTGATGAGAAATATATTTTATCAAAATTTGGATCGTCGCTCTTGGATGTTAATGTGAAGTAATTTTTTGGTCGGCTGAATTTCAAAGCCAAACTTCCTGTATATACAAGGATAAATCAAGAAATGGGAAAATATTGGCAAATTGTCTGTCGTTTAGAAAGTTTCAACTTGGGCTTTAAAATAAGTAAACTAAAAGAAAGGGGGGGGTACGTAGTTTAACGAAATACAGTGTATGTATTTTAATTTATTTATCTATCTATTTATTTTTTTGTGTGTGGTGAGAATTTTTTAGAAACTCTACACCATGTGAAAAAAGTTTGGTTTGTTTGTTTTGTTTTACGGCATATCAACCACAGTGGGTCATTTAATGCCGTTAAAGTTTTGAAATCAATTCTTAATGGATAATACAATTTTAAATAATTTTTCTATTTAACCCATAGATGGGACCTCACAGGTAATACCACTCCGGGTCAGAGTGGACCAGGGAGCAATGGTGATGAAGGGGTGCTCCACATTCCCCAAACCTCCAAAACTGGAACCTCCGATAGATAGAGTTTAACGTCATTCCAGGACATGTAGAATCCGCAGCCACCGCCTTCTAGCACCCATATGAAAAAGGGGTTGGGGCTTGCCATAAGAGCAATAGAGTTGGGAAAATCATATAGGTGCTAGGACTTTACGTGACAGCCGATTGATCGGAGGGGCCTCTCCAACCGCCCGTCAAGTCCAAGATAGGGCCAAAGTGGAGTATTGCATGTCATGAACTGCTCATCTACCTGGGCTCTATCCTTAAGCATCACGGGTCGCCACCCACGGCCAACAGGTGGCCCCATTGGGGGAGTCTTACCCCTCTGCAGAGGTGCAGTCGGTGCATTCTAACGCCCCAGCCGACAGGGTGAAAAAAGTGTGTGTATGTGTGTGAAATATGTTTAGGAATTATTGCATTATTGTATTAAAATAATATTTAATTTATTTAGTAATTACAGTACTGTTTACGCCTTGATGAATATTTTTACAGTATTTTTACTAATGTGATGAGTAGGTGTGTTTGTGTGTGTGAGTATGTATGTCTGTGTGTATGGGAAATGTATTGGGTAATTATACATTATTATTATTAAATTACTAAATTCTATTTAGTAATTACAATATTACTACGTGACGAAAATTTTACAAAATTCATACTACTTGATAAATGTATATATGTGTACATGTGTGTGAGTGTGTTTGTGAAATTTATTAGTAATTATTTAGTTATAAATAAAAGAACAATATATATATATATATATATATATATATATATATATATATATATATATATATATTTACCAACCCTTCCGCACGAGCAGGATGCGACACAAGGTCAATTTCTTAAGCGGAGTTTAACAGGTTTGAATTCAGAATTTTCCTTCTCCTAGACTGGTGACCTAATCAAGGTTAAAGAGCCCAGTCTGTCCTACTATTTACCCATAGCTGGAGGGAGAATAGGTGGATTCATACCTTTTCCAAAGAGTATTAGCGCTTTGTGAAATGTAAATAGCCTCGTTCAGGATTTGAATTCGTCTCATTGTGTCCATTTCTACGACGGTAAAACTTAACAGGGTAGAGAATGCTTCTACCCTAAAAGTGGCTGAACTAGCTCACACTGCGTCCACTCAGTCCAAACCCCATTCCAAAAGTGACATGGCGGAAACCCCACTTCCGGGTTCCCATCAGACCCCTACTGATCAAAGGGGAGCAACTCTATTTTTCTTAGGTCTTTCTAACAAAAATGATTACACTTGTATAAAGCATAGGATATTTTAAAAACATTATGAAATATCGGAAATATAGGATTATCCAAAAATTAAAGTCTCTGAATTGCTAGGGACACAGGAAATTGTTTAAGCAGCTATTGGCAATACTGTTGTTTTTGTTGTGCATGCACCTGGCTCAGTCTAGGCTTGGCAGTCATTTTGGACAGAGTGTGAAGTTTGTGCAATTATTTAGTTTTAGAATGCAAAAGACATTAAATTGATTGAAATTAATTGTCAATTAATGTAAGCGTATGGCAAGTTGTGCATGGATGTTAAAAACGACTGTAAGTGGTGTAGGAAGTTTGCTACAACAATAATTGCTTTACTCGTCTATTAGTATCAAATTTATTTTCACCAGTAAGCGTCTAATGTAGTAGACACCAATAAAAGTCTTACTTAAATAATAATAAACGTATCTATTAATCTATTGATGATAGAGGATTGGGCTCTATTTGTCTGTAACCAAAACTACGTCAATGCTTACGTCACAATCACTTCAGGAATTAAGTTAGTTTATCAATGAGTATTTAATTAATAGTATCATTATAACATAAAAATATTGAAATTCTATGAAAAATTAGTTGTCAAATTTTATTAATGTAGCGGTGTTAAGTGTTGTAAGCAGCGGGAATCTGTGGAGAGGGCGTGCGATTCGGAAAGATTAAGAGAGATTAATTAAGAATCAAGTGATGACATTAATTAATCGCCTTTAGCTGATTCAGAAGATGTCATAGAAATGCAATTGGATGGAGGTTCAAGTCACAGATTCCATTTACCAAGAAAGGGAGAGAAACCGAATTGGAGAAAGAAATGGGAGAGAGAAATAGGGAAAGAGAGAGAGAGAGAGCAGGTATTTTTAGGGAAGAGAGGCTCTTCACACGCGAGAGAGAGAGAGAGAGAGAGAAGAGGGGGGGTGAGGAGAGAGTTGAACTGGTTACACTCTTAGATAGACAGAGAAAGGAGAGAAAGGGTGAGAAGAGAGAGAGAGAGAAAGGTGAAAGTGAAGAGAGAGAGAGAGAGAGAGAGAGAGAGAGAGAGAGAGAGAGAGAGAGAGAGGAGAGAGAGAGAGAAACTATTTTTAGGGAAGAGAGATTCCCATTGGTACATATATATATATATATATATATATATATATATATATATATATATATAGAGAGAGAGAGAGAGAGAAGAGAGAAGGACTAGTGACATTCTTAAACAGTTTAGCTGGCGAGAAAGAGGTGTTAAAGCTGAGCCTTTTCGAACCATTGAGAGAGAGAGAGAGAGTGAGAGAGGGGGGAGAGGTGTGTTAAGAAGAGAGACTTTTTCACCGATGAGAGCAAGAAAGCTAAAGAGATAGATAAAGTATTGAAGGGAATATAGGTTTCCAGATTTATGTGTACGCATGCGTGTGTTTGTAAAGACAGATAGCAAAATGGTTCGATCAGGTTCGAACTTCAATTCCAAGAGTGCCAACTCTAAACCGCATGCGCAGAACGCAGTGCGACAATAATAAAAAGTAAGTAAAGTCATCCGGGTGGCCTAAAGTCAGTCTCAGCCAATCAGCGAGGGAGTCTATACCCTTTTCACTAGCACTAGACCAAGGAGATTGTTTTTGCGTCTGAGGTGGAGCGCCACACCTACCCATTTCTAAACTATTTTTTTCAATTTAACTCATAGAGAAGACCCACGTAGCACCACTGCAGTTTAGATTGGACCTAAGAGTAATGGCGATGAAGGGCCTCTAGAATGAAAAAAATAGAGGGGAAAATTAATAAATATTCGACTTGTTGACAATGTCATCGCCGTCAAAAAATCTTTATCTTCAGCAGCTGAAAAATTCGTCGTCGTAAAATCTTCAGCAATTCAAAATCGCAACTCGACTCCTGTCGTCACCCCACTTCTACTTATACTAGTTTCTCCTCAACATCCGGTGTCTGCGCCCCACACACGAGATTCTCGAGCCAAACCCGGCCGCCGGAATCCTCATAGCTATCATATAGGCACCTGGCGCTTACATCCGGGACTGTAGCTTCTCGACTTTGGTGACAATGTTTGCATTCTGAAGGAAGCGGGTTCGACTCTACAGTCCTACATGTCAGGCAAAGCGTAGCCCGCTTCCTTCGAGATTACGGCAGGCCTTGACGTTCGCCACTCACCCATGTTCTCTATCACAGGGCCACTCCACACTCCCCAGAGCTCCAAAATTGGAATTTCATCATTTCCACTTTAACGTTATACCCAGGAAACTAATACCCTCAGCCACCGCTTTCTAGCATATATATGATAGAAAGGATTGGGGCTTGTCAGGTGGTTCCATTGGGATTTACCCCACTGCAGAGGTCCAGTTGGTGTATTATTGTACCTAAGCCGACAGGGCGGATGGAAGTAGTGCTGATTACAACAAGAGTTAAATCAAGAAATCTTGAACACAACATGGAATTTCTAATAACACTGTGTTATCACATTTATACATACAAGAAAATATACCCGATAAACTTATATATCCGGTTAAGGGATATATTTTGAAGTTGGTATTTGGTATATTATCGCAGTAGTAATTGGTACGTCGAATAGCAATCATCTTCCGAGCTGTCGTGGGGTAGTCTGGCGAGTAAGTTTAGCTTGTAGGCTTAGGTATAGTATAGGTGCCTGTACCAAAACAGTGTCGACTATTTATACATGACACTGTCCAATCAGATTATAGTCAGAGGTACCAAGGTATTTACATATTCATTACATCACAAACGATAGTATTCTCTGCGGCAAATATCGATTATATAAATATAAATGAATACAAGTTCACTTAACTGAGTCCTTGGAATGTTTATGGTAAGTTATCGTACTTACACTTGCTCTTTTCTATTCTGCTGACTTAGAGAGACCGACACTTTTTACGTACTTGTCTTCGAGTTGCTGGTTCAAAAAGAGCAATATTTATTTCTCCAGTTTCTGCCGCCAAAAATTGCGGGCCTGTGATTGGTTAGTTTGAAACGGGGTACGTCGACCAAGGGCGACAATCGACCTACCTTAGACATACTTTTTAGTAGTATTGTGTTTGCGGTGAAAAAAGAACTGAACAAAAGAAAGGTGATAATAATCGGCGAGTTAGAAAGCAATTAAATCGCTGATTGTTTCACTTTCCTTCTAATTTTCTTTATCTCTAAATGGCAGACAGAACAACTAAACCATTATCGCCTCAACAAGTAATCTTAATCTCAATATATATTTATTCGCACGTCTAAATAAGTTTAGCAATGATTGGCCTGATTATGATAAATGAATTTCAAAGCACGTGACACTTCGAAAGGAAACATAGAGAAGACAGAAAAGAACACGAACAAAGAGAAAGGAGATTGAAATAATAAGCATTTCATTCTCTGCTTTAACATATTTATATATACTAGCAAATATATGCACCCTCCGGGTGCAAGTATTTTAGTTAAATTTTATAATAAAATATGATATTAAATTAGAAAGGCTAATGAAACTGAATAAGAATGTAGATAAAAAGATTTTGAACAAAGGGGGTATGTTTGAAATATAGAACAACTTTGAAACTAACTCTTCCATCATTTTCCGTTACTCCCGTCTTTCATTGGTAAATTTTCCTAATTAAACTGTTTAGTTAAAATAGGAAGTAAAGAATAATATCACAGTTATTTTTTCTTGTTAATGGATTTCATTTAAGATTTATTGAAGAGATTTTTGCTTATATTCATTAAAATAAAACCAAACAGTTAGAAATCAATAATACTAAGCACATATTTATTAAATTCGATTTTTTATATCAATATGCAAATAAGCCTTCCCCTTCACACTGTAAACCGCTATTTTGTTGTATATATAAACATAATTGTATGTTGTTAGTATGTAGATATGATTAACAGTATTAATAATGTAAAACAATTTTATTAATAATAGAGGTTAAAATAAAAATAAAATCATTGAGAATGTGATGTCAATAACTAAGGGAATTGTAACTTGAGTAGTGATATAGTTTCGGTTACAGACAAAAAAGCACACAATCTCCATTATAATAAGAGATATAGAACTTGAACACGTGGGGACCCCACTCCCTCAAATTTGGAAAGAATATAAAACATGAACAGTATACAATATAAAACAAAAGTGTAAATATAGATATACAATATGTATTATTCCTTACCTCTTGGCATGAAATAACCCAAGACAGGTTATGCCATTAAAATACCAACCAACCATTTTAAGTAAACATATAAAACGTAATTATTATCATACTGTGGTATATCCATAGGTTCTACTTGTAATGATAATTCCTCATCTCAGACATTCAATAATTTCAAATTAACTTTAATCTTTAGTTTTACGAGCAAGAATGTGTGCCCTCTAGGGTTTAGAGGCCGGTTTAGGGCACCCGATTAGGAATCACATCGTTCTGGTTTCGATACTGGCCTTTTCTTCGGTCAGGCTAATAAAAATTTAGGGACCGGTTTTGCTCAGTCGGTAGAGTATCCTCCTAGGAACCACATCGTTATGCGTTCGATACCGGTCTTTTCTTCGGGCAAGCTACTAAGGTGTAAGGGCCGGTTTTAGCTCAGTCTGTAGAGAATTCACATAGAAACCACATCGTTATGCGTTCGATACCGGCCTTTTCTTCTGTCAGTATTAAGATTTAGGTGTCGGTTTGGCTAGGTCGGCAGAGCATCCACGTAGGACCACATCGGTTCGATACCAGTATTTATTTTTGTTAGGTTACTAATGTAGGGACCGCTTTAACTCGGTAGTGCATCCAACTACGAACTACATAGCTCTGTCTTAAACACCAGGCTTTTTTACGGTCAGCCTACTAACGTATAGGGACACGTTTAGCTCAGTCGGGAGAGCATCCGCCTAGTAAACACATAATTTGTGGTTCGATATCGGCCTTTTATTCGGTCAGGCTAAAGTAAGTAAAGTCGTCATGGTGGCCTAAAGTCGGTATCAGCCAATCAGCGAGTGAATTATCCAATTTTCACTAGCGCTAGATGAAGGAATTTTTTTGCGTCTGAGGTGGAGCGCCACACCTATCATCAGCTCCTTACTTTACCGCACAGATCCTGTGCTACTCATAAGCTGAATTAGCGAGTGCAGAACAAGGAACCTTATGGTTTCTAGCCGAACGCTCTACCGACTGAGCTAACCCGGGGTTTAGCTCAGTTGGTTGAGCATCCGCTCAGCTTACCAAAACATCCTGGTTCGATACCATCCCTTTAAATTAAGTCGACAGATTTTGCTTTGGGGGAAGCTTGGGACTCGCGCTGATATTTTATTCTTTAGTGGTCAAATGGCTGAAGCCACTGGACACATATTCCGTAAAACAAGGTAAGTATTGTAGATGAGTTAATCACTTTGATTTCATGATATTAAATCATGTATTTCATTAGAGAAAGCAGAAATAGTTTTTATTATTTCTCTGAATGTTTGAGATGAGGTTTGATGATTAGTATTATCTGCATTATTCGGACTATTGTCCTCATCTTCATTGTTATTTGTACAACGTTTCGACCCTTCGGCTTTCTTCGTATTTCTTGTCGAACTCGAACCTTCTTTTCGAACTCTTTCGAACTCTGGAACCTCCTTGTCATAAGATCACAAGCAATACCTGAAGAAGGCCGAAGGGCACATCGGCTGAAACGTTGTACTGATAACAAGAAGATGAGGACAATAGACCGAATAACGCAGATAATACTAGAGTTTTTATTATCTACATAAAACTGAAGCACATTTTCTTGATTTATACCATGAATGTTTGAGATGAGATTTGATGATTAGTATTATCTGCATTATTCGGGTTATTGTCCTCATCTTCATTGTTATCTGTAGAACGTTTCGGCCGATGTGCCCTTCGGCTTTCTTCAGGTATTTCTTGTCGAACTCGGGAACCTTCTTTTCGAACTCGGGAACATCCTTGTCATAAGATCACAAGAAATACCTGAAGAAGGCCGCAGGGCACAGCGGCTGAAACGTTGTACAGATAACAATGAAGATGAGGACAATAGTCCGAATAACGCAGATTTTTTTATTATCTACATAAAACTGAAGCACATTTTCTTGATTTATACCAAAATATAGACATGATCGCTTCCATAATCATATTCCATATATGTAGATAACCACTTTTTGATTGAAATCAAGATATAACCAATTTACTTATCTTTTTCTATTTATTATTCTTTGTTGACGAGGAGTCGACTATTTTATCCAATTAAGTAATTGATTATGTTTTGGCTGTTGGCTTTTCCCCCGGATCAAATGAATTCATCCATCTACTTATTGCACAAACAATGAACAGAACGAAGCACAAAAAGATAAATAAATGAATAAATAAGCAACATTGTTAATGATCCGTTCGGGACAAAAGGGATTCATTCATAAAACCGATTTGAATATAAAAGGATAAAAAAAAAACGCTAATTGGCCAGACAAATATTCATTAGTGTAAAGACAAGCCTTTAAAAATCACTTAGAAAATTCTATAGGAACTAATTTTTTTATTCTTAAAGCCAACCGATCAAAAGGCTGGTCATATCAAGCCCTAGCATCTATATAATTGCCCCAACCAATTGGAGGCGCGTGATCTAATAGTTAGAGTCATAGGAAATGGACTTGTCGAACCGAATTCAATTCCTGGACGAAGCTGTTTGAATTTCACATAGCGGGAAAGGTATGAATCCAATTCTCCTCCAGTTATGGGTAAATAGTAAGGCAGACTGGGCTCTTTAACCTTGGTTAGGCAACCAGTCTAGGAGAAGGAAAACTCTGAATTCAAACCAGTTGAACTCCGCTTAAGAAATTGACCTTGTGTCACACCCTGCTCGTGCGGAGGGGTTGGTAAATATATATGATTGCCCCAACCCTATTGCCCTTATGGCAAGCCCCAACCCTTTTTATCATAGGGGTACTAGAAATAAGTGGCTGAGAGTCTTCATTTCCTGGGAATGGCGTTAAACTCTATCTGATGGTGAGGTTCCAGTTCTGCAGGTTTGGGGAAGGTGGAGCACCCCTTTACCACCATTGCTCCCTGGTCCACTCTGACCCGAAGTGGCATTACCAGTTGGGGTCCCATCTATGGGTTAAATAGAAAAATGTGTTTATATAAAAATGTGTGCATCCATTAAGAATGAATTTATTTAAAACTCTATCGGCATTAAATGACCCACTGAGGTTGATATGCCGTAAAAAAAAACCAAATGCCAAATGCCGTTTACGTGATTTATTTCATATTATTGAGATTTTTCGGAATACTGACCTCAGCTTTATTGTTATATACACAACTTTTCGGACAATGTGCCCTGTGGTCTTCTTTAGGTGTTTCTTGTCGATCCCAGGAACCTTCTCATCGAACTCAAGAACCTTCTTTTCGAACTCGGAAGCCTTCATGTCATAATCAGAACTGCCACGCCAACTGAATACATGGCGCAACGGATATAACGGTTAAGTTAATACAGTTCAATCCTAATAAGTAAAAATCATCTGCAGGTGGCAGGTTCAATCCTGACTACGGGTGTAATAACATAGCGTACTTTACATAGCTTATCACTTGTACGAAGTCATGTTTAACGAAGGAGAGCAATCTACCCTAATGGATTTAATAAAGGATTCGGTTTGAAGTTCACTGAAGGTTCGTGCAAACATTCAACTTTGACATTTATTTGGGCAACACGGTCGGTCAGAGAGGCTGGTTATGTCAAGCCTTATAACGTACTAGCAGCGGCTACCAGGCATTACCTGGGTGGAGGGGTATTTTAAAGTTAGTCCCGCAGATCTATTATTACTGAATCGTGAGTTGAATCCTCGTGGAATGTCTAAATCCCTATGTAAAAAAAGAAAAATAGACCTTGCATTGATCCAGCTACTCTGAAAATAAATGTTAATGTCTACTATTTAAAATATCAAATAAAAAAAAATCATGCTGTTATCATATGAATTTTTTTTTAATTATTTTCACGAATATAAATAACATCTCTATTATTTTGCTCAAAAACCAAGCTCTGGTGATATTTAATGTGTATATATATATACTTTGTCGTTAATTGTTTTATTTTTAAGTTTCATCCGGACATACACATATACACAACTACCCTTTATATATGTATAGAAAAGCAAGCCCTGGTGATATTTAATGTGTATATATTTACTTTGTCGGTAATTGTTTTATTTTCGAAGTTTCTTCCGGACATACAGATTATATATATGTATAGAAACCAAGCCCTGGTGATATTTAATATATATTTATTTTTTGTTTTGTTTTATTTTTTTAAGTTTCCTCCGGACATACACATACACACAACTACCCTTTATATATGTATAGAAGATAGATATGATTTCGCGACTGTATTGCTCTCATGGCAAACCCTCAAATCTTTTTACCATATAGTTATTTACTAAGCTTAAATTAGATGTCTCAAAAGGCCAGAAGTAAGGAGCGCTCAGGGAGAATCAAACTCACTAACAATGGTCTGTGAATCTAGCTTGCAATCAATTGAATCAACTGACGTCCCCTTCATTTTTATCTTATATCTCCGTTGTCTGGGGGTCCTTGAGTCCTTGATTAAGCAACCAGTCTAAGGAAAGGAAAAATTTGAATTCAAACCTGTTAAACTCCGCTTAGGAAATTGATCTTGTGTCACATCCTACTTGTGCGGAGGAGTTGGGTAAATATTGATATTGTCTCTTATGTAACTATTTGATTCAATTAAAAAAAGCATTTATTAGAAATTGATCAATTAAAACCACAGAGCATGACTAAATTATTTGTTATGTTTATTTCAATAACATTAAGTTGTTTAATGTTTCTGTTTTTCATCCCTCAAGAGCAAACATTTCGAAGTAAATCGTATCTCTATACAAAAGCTCAGGAGTATTACTCTCTAGATCTAATAGGTGTCTTTATATACTTATATACATACGTAAATAAGTCTAAGTGCAGTTGGCTGTATGGTTCATTGAATATGAAGTGAATTAGTTAATGATTTATTGTCTTTTTTATTAAATCGATGTAAATACACACACAACACACATAGAAAACACACACACACAAACCTACTCACACAAACACACACATACACACACACACGCACACACACACACACACACACACACACATATATATATATATATATATATATATATATATATATATATATATATACTAGCAAATATATGCACCCTATGGGTGTAAGTATTTAAGTTTTAAGGTAATAAAATATTGTATTAAATTAGAAAGGCTAATGAAACTAAATAAAAATGCATATAAAAATATATAGAACAACTGAAACTTACTCTTCCATCACTCTCGTCTTTCATTGTTATTTTTTCTAATTTAAGTATTTAGTTAAAATAGGAAGTAAAGAATAAAATTACAGTTATTTTTTCTTGTTAATGGATTTCATTTAAGATTCATTGAAGAGATTTTTGCTTATATTCATTAAAATAAAACCAAACAGTTAGAAATCAATAATACTAAGCACATATTTATTAAAATCACATTTTTAATATCAATATGCAAATTAGCCTTCCCATTCACACTGTAAACCGCTATTTTGTTGTATATATAAATATAATTGCATGTTGTTAGTATGTAGATATGCTTAACAGTATTAATAATGTAAAACAATTTTATTAATAATTGAGGTTTAAATAAAAACAAAATCATTGAGAATGTGATGTCAATAACTAAGGGAATTGTGACTTGAGTAGTAATATAGTTTCGGTTACAGACAGACAAACACACAATCTCCATTATAATAAGATATATATATACATATATATATATAAGTTGCGTCTAAAAAGTAGCGATATTTTTTGCACTTTTTGACACACCTTGTATTCTGAAAAAAATTACCGTTCCATTCATTTGTCATTTCTATCTTGGTAAATACAGCTTCAACCTCGATACTTTAATGACACACCTTATATATATATATATAGCCTGCAATGTCTACCCACACTGAGGAGACATGATACATCGAAACACGTTGACTATATATATATATATATATATATATATATATAATATATAATTCAATAACCACAAACTAACCATTCGACAAAAATCACCTTACTCACCTAGAGCAAAACACTTTAATCAACCAGAACACACAATTGATAATATTAAATGTATTTTAATAGACAGTAACTTTGCAACAACACAAATACACAATGAATTTATGGTAGAGACGTCTCAGTATCATTGACAGGTTAATTTCGCAGGAATTTCTCCGTGCTGTATCGTGGCCGAAGCAGTTTAGTTTCTGACTATCCTGCTGAAGTCCCGGTTTCGATTTCTGTCGGAGGGAAATCGTTAGTATACATCGCTGATGAGACTTAATAAAGTTGAAACAGTCTGTACGATGTTCTACACATTCTTTGCGAAATTCACTTGTCATTATCATCTTCTATAATTATCGAATTTTATGCGATATGCGCATTGTAATTGC
>CM042164.1:83543617-83581117 GCA_023376005.1 Doryteuthis pealeii | reverse complement strand
TGGGGTACTGCTTAGAGTCGCAGGAAATGGACTCATCGACCCGAGTTCAAATCCTGGACAAAGCTAAAGTTCACATAGCGCTAATATTCTTGGAAAAGTTATGAACCAAACTCTGCACCCTACAGCTATGGGTAAAATAGTTGGACAGACTGGGTTCTTTAACCTTGGTTAGGAAACCAGTCTAGGAGAAGGAAAACTCTGAATTCAAAACTTTTAAATCTGGTTGGGGTGGTCACTACTAGAATAGGCTCAATTCTAATTAGTGATCTATTTCAATAATTCTAATTCTAATTAGTGATTTCGTTCCTTACTGGGTGAGCCATTGGTATGGCCTTGTACTGAACTAGGATCACTTGAGTAAATGACCACTGTAACACAATCGAAGGACAAAGTATAACACAAACTGAGCTGAAAGCAATCCGTTTTTTATTCAAAATTATATCCCTTTCTGATAATTTGTAGCCCCCATTATATTAAAATGTTTCGTTCGTGATGATCAATTTATTTATTTTTTTTTATTTTTTTTTGCTCATGACCTTAATGCAATCATTTTTCTGATTTAAAAATAACAAAAGAAAGAACAAAAAATCCTTGTGATCTGCTGGAACTACAAAATCTACCAGATGACAAGTACTATTATTATCATTATTATTATTATTATTATTATTATTATTATTTATACTACTACTACCTTAACTACTAGAATGAGTCAAAAGTTTTGCAATATTTTGATAACATAAAGCACAATTCAACTTTTGCCAAGAATGTGAAGGTGACGAATTATACTGGATACTCTCCATTGCTAATTGTTGGTTTTGACTGACTTGGAGCATAGTCTCGGATTACATGCTTTTAGAACTACCTGACCTTGCCCAATTGTCGGAATTATTGCAACCCAAGCAATTTTTTTTTTTTACTGTACTGTGATTAACAAATTGTTGCTTTGGCCCAGTTTGAATCCATAAAACATATTTTCTGAATCAAACTATGTTTCACATTTACTTTATGTTTCTCACAACAAATTGTTGCTTTGGCTCAGTTTGAACCCATAAAACATGTTTTGGACCATATGACCTTTAAGTACCCCTTTTTCGATCTCGTTTCATCAGGACATTTTTTTTATTTACACCGTCAAAATCCGGTTGTTTGTTAAGGGGTTAGAGTTAGGGATAAGGTTTAGGGTTGGTGGTTAGGGTTAGAGGTTAGATTTATAATTTAAAAAAATCTCTGAAAATCCTCTGTTAACAAACAACCGGATTTTGACGGTGTAAATGAAAAAAATGTCCCGATGAAACGAGTTCGAAAAAGAGGTGCCTAAAGGTCATATGGTCCGGGATTTTTTTTCTTCTGATTTCATATTTTTTCTCTATTTTTATCTTTTATCCAAACAAAGTCGTTTTTAGTTGCAAGAATGGTTGAACAAAATGGCGTCGTGTAATCAATAAAGAAATCTATAATCTTCTTGCTTATTGGCGGGTAATCTATTTTGACATGACGACAAACGATTTAATGGGCGCAAGGTTGTGATTTAAGTAAGATAGGATCGGGTTTATAGAAAAGGCGGGAAAGTAGCAGGAGAAGAAGGGAGGTTAAAGAGGAGGATAGAGGGTAAGATGGGGGGAAGGACGAGAGGAGAAGGGATAGGGAAACGGTAAAACATTATGTTATGAGAAAATCTGCAGGAATTTGAAGATTGAAAAGAGATGAAGACAAAAAGAAAGGAAAATATAATATGAATAAAGTAAAAGAAGATAGAATAACGGCAGGTTTATATATATATATATATATATATATATATATATATATATATATATATATATATATATAGAGAGAGAAAAAGAGAGACGGGAGATATGAAAATAATTGAATTGATAATTAGGAGGTTGAGATAGATATAAAAACACTAGAAAAGATAATTTAGAGTTTGAGCTATATATATACACACACACACACACACACACACACATATATATATATATATATATATAATGGAAAAGGTGACTTACCGGTGAATATGGTCACGATGCGAATGCATGATGACAGAATACCAAAGATTCTGTTGTATAGTCAGCTTGACGGTGGTAAATGAAACGTGGTTCGACCATTGCTCAGATTTAAGGACAAGCTGAAAAGTAACCTCTCAGCTGCAAATATAGATTACGCTACTTTTGAGAGCACAGCACTCAATCGTAGAATGTGGAGGACTTTGTGTTACAATGGTATTATGGATTTTGCAGCATCGGAGGTCACCAAGCTGCGTCAAGCTAGAGAAAGGACTAGAGTATTGTCTAGTGTCCCAGCAATACATTCAAGTAATGCACACTCTTGTTCCATCTGTGGACTTCTTTGCAAGTCATTGGCAGGGCTGAAATGTCACCTGCGATTAACACACAAGGTTAGATGAAAGAGATTGTCTGAACCTCATACGTCGAAATCGATGGGAGAGTCCATCATCATATAATGGAAAAGGTGACTTACCGGTGAATATGGTCACGATGGTTAGCCCGTCCACCTTTCATAAGCTACGTTTCCCTCTATAAGTAATATTTTATATACACATATATATATATATATATATATATATATATATATATATATATATATATATATATATATATATATATATATTAATATAATTATTATTCTTAATTTTTATAATACAAAATCACCAAGATTATAAATACTTCCCTACGCGTATTCACTTCACATTAGCTTCAATTAAAATAATTAAAATAATTAATTTGAATAAATAATTTAAACATATTTTAACAAAATAACATTTATTCACCATGCATTGTCCTTTGATTTTATCATTAATTTGCTTTAGACCTTAATTGTAATAACAAAATTACCGTGATTATAATACACCCCAATGGGTATAACCATACTCACTTCATAATAACTCCAATCAAAGCAAAACAAAATAAATAGATTTGAACATATTTTTTAATGAAACCGCTTTTAAGCATTATGACCCATACAGTTGTTAGACAGCCGTAATCTAGTAAAAACATTAAAACAAATCGATTTACTACCATTGTTTACATTTTGAACCTTACAAAACCAACTTCTGCTGTGAGAACATTTAAATCTGAAACCAGCGTTCCTCATAACGAACAGTTTAACGCAATGAACACACACGTGTAATCGATTGCAATTAATCGGTATCTCGATTAATTCAGTGGATTTAACCCTGAAGATCCTTGTGGTGAAACTCGAGTAGGTTATCACGTGTACCTATATATATATATATATATATATATATATATATATATATATAATGTTCTGGATATATATATATATATATATATTGGTAGAATATGTGCTTAATTGAAGTTATACCTAATTTGAAAATTAATTAGTTGATATATATATATATATATATATATATATATATCCGCCTAATTCATTAATTATCAACTAATCAATTTTCAAATTAGGAATGACTTCAATTAAGCACATATTCTCCAAAAAATTGTCGGCATAGCCATATCAAACAAACTGTTTTGCGTACTTTCATATATATATATATATATATATATATATATATATATATATATATTATATATATAAGCTCTAAGAGATCATCCTCACTATCAACATGTGCCGACAGTATGGATTCTTTTTACTGTGTCTGTCTGGCTGTCTTCTGTCTCTCCTCACACACCATCCATCATATCGCCCAGAGTTCTTAGGAAGTCCTCTTGACTAAGATTTTTGCTGTTTGTCCAGTACTCTTAGGTCCATGCGTAGGAGTCCATGGGAAAAAGTCGTTTATGAGTGTATTCTTGCTTCACCCTCAGTACCCAGCATATATTGCCCCTCTGTCTTGGATGGTTTGGAGAGATTGGAGGTAATTTGCCGTACACTTGCTTTTTTGTAGGGTGCTGCTTCCAGGATTTGATTCAAATAGCACACAGCACCCTTGAATAGTTCCTATGTTTTGAAATAAATTTTATGAACCATCAACTATAAAATTAGTGAAAAGTGAGATTAATGAGATTAATTACAGGTTAACAAACAACACCACAGTTACCTTCTTTTTTCGTTACACTTGCATTGTGATAGCCTTCAAACCAATATAAACTTGAGAAACTCGAGTCAGTCTGGTTTTTAACTATTCGGCTTTTAATTGAGCACTTTTACACATGTGTTGAGCTGTGAATTCTGAATTATCTGGATATTTAATTACTCTTTCCAGATTTATATCACTGACTATATATATATATAACCATGGCTAGGTAACCAGTCTAGGAGAAGGAAAACTCTGAATTCAAACCTGTTGAACTCCACTTAAGAAATTGACCTTGTGTCGTACCCTGCTCGTGCGGAGGAGTTGGTAAATATATATAATGGTTTAGCTAAGTTTTTTTTTTACTTTTTATATTAATCTTATTTAGAGCAATCGGACTATTGTCCTCATCATTATTGTTATCTGTACAACGTTTCGGACGATATGCTCTCCGGCCTTCAAAATTGTACAGATAACAATAAAGATGAGGACAATAGTCCGAATAATCCAAATAATACTAAGCCTCATCTAAAAAAAAAATTCAGAGAAATTGTTGAGATAATTAACAAATTCTTTTCTTTTTTTCGCTTTGGCCTGACATGAGGCACCAACTGCTATCCGAATGCGCTTCAATACGTGTATCAATAGCTGTCGATGACGTCATAGAATTGACTTGTGAATATGTCTATTTCGAATTGATTGTAGGTTGTTTGAAGGCAGCAAAATGACACTATAAAGAGCAAGAGGCAACAGTTGGAATTAAACGAAGTGTTAATTAGAGTCTATTATGTCACGTTAATTATGTTGAAGGAGAATGATACAATCAATTAACGAATTGTTGTGTCTTGTCTTAAGGCTGATGATAAACTTTTCCCAAGATCAACCAACTTATGTGGATGTTACGGCCATGAAAGGTTTCTCCATTTACAGCAAAGTACATATAAAGATAATGAAAAACTACAGCTTTATATTTATTGGTCGGAGAACACTGTTGTCAAAAGATAATAGTAAAACTTACAAGAAAGAACAATGAGTTTTACATAAGTGTTTAGCTCACTTAAAATTGAGAATGGGAATAAAGGCGGGTTGATGAGAAAGGGTTCCAGATAATACATCTGAAGCAGAGACATGAGTCTAGCCTCTTCAGACAGATTTTACAATCTTATCTTTTCCTCTATTTTCAAACACAGACACACACACACGCATATATATATAATATATATATATATATATAATATATATATATATTTATGCATGTATATATCCGATGTCACTGACAAGCTAAAGCGACAATTTCTTCCAGGCGGTGGTTTGTATCAGTGTTGCTGTACGGATGCACCTTGGACCCTAACGAGGCGCCTTGAGAATAAGCTGGATGGAGCTGAAGAATGCTGCGTGCAGTCCTGAATAAAACGCACACACCACACATGAATCCCCCATATATATATATATATATATCATTATCATCATGTGCGCATTAGCACGGATTATCCATGAATCTCTAACCTTTTATCATTCATATTTCCCAGGAGGTCCTCTGCGCAGCAACCTGCATCTTTGCTTAGTTGGCAATGTAAGGTCCTTGCTGGCGGCCCACACTTAGCATGTCCGTGTGTTGGCTTCCACAGGAGAACGTCACCTTAATGAGCTCATCCTTGCTTCTCAGCTGCCCGGCATGTCTTGTCCGTCTCACTCGAATGGTTTGTGAGATAAGGCAGGTGGCATATAGCTGTTTCGTCGTGGGGTGCTGCTTCCACGATTTATTCAGGACTGCACGCAGCATTTATTGTGCAGCTCCCATCTAGCTTATTCTCAAGGCGCCTCGTTATATCCATGTGGTGCATCCGTAAGCAACACTGATACAACCACCGCCTGAATAATTGTCACGCTTTAGCTTTCAGTGAGATCGGATATATACATGCATATATATATAATATATATATATATATATTATATATATTATATATATATAATATATGCATCCTTGATATTCAATTAATAAAAGAATTAAAACAGTGGATGATAAGTATTGATATTTAATTAATTATAGATTAAAGGATCTGAAAACAACACAATTTTATATCATGTTCATGATATAAAATGTTTTCACTTTAACAGCACATTGTGTTGTTTTCAGATCCTTTTACCTATACTTATACCGTCGGATTCATTTCCTTTCTCTTAACTTATATTAATTAATTAATATGAAAAGAGAATTTGATAAAACCTATCGTTGCGTGTTCGTTAGCATTCTATTTCAAAACTGTCCTGATAATGCTTTATGAAACGTCCAAACGTTTCTTATTCTCTCTCTCTCTTTCACGCACACACAACACACACACACACACACACACACACACAATATATATATATATATATATATATATATATATATATTAGCCTTTTTTGTGTAATTTCTGTCGTGATTATTTGCATAAGGATCGGCATTTATCAAAAAGATCACAGTGAAGTATGTGTATGTATTTACCAACACCTCGGCACGAGCAGGATGTGACACAAAGTCAATTTCTTAAGCGGAGTTTAACAGGTTTGAATTCAGAGTTTTCCTTCTCCTAGACTGGTTACCTAGCCATGGTTAAAGAACCCAATCGGCCCTGCTATTTTCCCATAGCTGGAGGGAGAATTGGATTCATACCTTTCCCAAGGGTAATAGCGCTATGTGAAATGCGTACAGGTTCGTCTAGGAATTGAACTCGGGTCAACGATTCCATTTCCTACGACTCTAGCCATTAGACCACGCGCCTCCAGTGCACTATGTGGTCGATAAAGTTGTAGTAGGAATCTTTTAGATATATCTTAGTTGATATTCGTCTGATACTCCAAACAAGAAGAGATCCGAAATTCTGGAACTACGGTTAAAAAAACAGACAAGCCTAACTGGCAGTTGTATTAGATAAATGAGACGACACTGTGTTGCAATTGTAAGTAACTAAGTCATTAGACTAATTGGTCTGAGAGACTAACTTGCGAACCTCTTTCATGAATCAGTCGCCTCAGGTTAATATTCACTCAGATTAACATTGTCTAGCACGGATTGAGAATAGCAATAATATATTGTATTGCTTAGTCTGGCACGAGGTCATACATTTTGGACATACATTGGGAATAGTGTCCGATAAAATTTTCATGCCAAATTCTTCATCGGTAAATTCGTTCTGAGAGTGGCGTTACTTTCGTATTTGCCTGGAGAGTTGTCTGCCCGTTTAGTTCGCTGGTTCCCGCTAGGGCCGTTTATATGTAAGCGGCTGGTTTGAACGTCTCTTCCTCTTTTTCCGGTTGCTCGACCCACGAGACACCACTATGGGTTAGACTCTGGTCTACCCCACTTACATTACTGTAAGTGATTCACACAGTGGACTATTCTAGTCTCATGTCTGTGGCTTTTATGTTTATCTTTTTACCATTCATGAATGTGTCTTTATCTCTACTTTTGTATGTATGTTTATGTACACCTCTATGTATTATGTACCCTGTTTAATTCTTGTGCTGTGTATATAAAATGTTTTGTCTATCAACCCTTGTCGGAGTTTTATCTTCAAGTATTATCACTTTGAATCTTACATGAGGTAAATTTACCGTATCGTAAGTTTATCACATGTGAATTATCCGTGGCTAAAATAAATCTAGTGATTGCTTTTAAAAGCGTTTAAATGCGTTTTCTCTGCTGGAATAATAATAATAATAATAATAATAATAATAATAATAATAATAATAATCCACAATCTCGAAGAATACACAAAAAAGAGCAAAGAAAGATTACGTATGACAGCCAACAAGAGCAGATGTAATAAGAAACAGAAAAACAACGAAAACAAGAAAACAAAGATGGGAAGAAAAACAGTTATATGGGCACTTCAAATGACAAATCGGAGAGGTTGCACATAAAAAGACTTGGACATATTTAAGAAGAGGAAACCTCAAGAGAGAAACTGAATCACTAATAATGGCTGCACAAAATAATGCCATAAGAACAAATTATATGGAAGCAAAAATTCATAAGACGCAACAAACAGTAAATGTAAATTGTGCGTTGACATAAATGAGACTGTAAACCATGGATTAAGTTAATGTAGCAAACTAGAACAACGGGAATACAATGCTAGGCACGACTGGGTTGGGAAGGTGATCCCCTGGGTATTATGCAAAAAAAAAAAAAATTAACCATACAACAAAATGGTATATGCATAAACCAGAATCTGTTCTTGAGAATGAAACGCATAAAATTCTCTGGGACTTTGAGATAAAGACGGATCACCCTATCCCAGTCAGGAGATCAGACCTAGTGTTGATTAACAAAAAAATAAAAAGAGAACGTGCCAACTCGTGGACTTTGCGGTTCCAGCAGATCACAGGGTGAAGCTGAAGGAAAATGAAAAGATGGATAAATACCTGGACCTTGCCAGAGAATAGAAAAAGCTGTTGAATATGAAAGTGGAAGTGATACCAATTGTAGTTGCTGTACTTGAAACGGTCCCAATAAACTTGAAAAAAACTGGAGGATCTGGAAATCAGAGGAAGAATTGAGACCATTCAAACTACTGCACTGCTGCAATCGGCTAGAATACTCGAATAGAATTGTCCTGGAGACCCGAGGAGACTTGTTGTCACTCAGACTCCAGTGAAATACCATCAGCTAACGCTGATGTGAAAAACTCAAGACGAGTGAAAATAATAATAATAATAATAAATAATAATAATAAAATAATAATAATAATAATAATAATAATGGCTGGAGGATCTGGAAATCAGAGGAAGAATTGAGACCATCCATACTACTATATTGCTGTAATCGGCTAGAACACTCATAAGAGTTCTGGTGACCTGGGGAGACTTGTTGTTCACTCAGACTCCAGTGAAATACCATCACCTAACGCTAGTATGAAAAACTCATGGACTACTTATTCACCAAGACTCCGTCCTTAAGCATCACGGGTTGCAACCCACGACCAACAGGTTGCCCCATTTGGGGGAGTCTTACCCCTCTGCAGAGGTGCAGGTGGAGTGTAGGATGTGCGGAGACAAAGAGAAAACTGTTGATCACATAATAAGCGATTGCAGCAAACATGCACAAAGAGAGAACAAGCCTTGGCCCGTCTGGGTGGGAAGGGCTTATTTCAACAACCAAGGAGTGATCTCTGTCGACTAAAGGCCTACAATAGACTTGAGATTAATAACTATTAACAACCATGGAAAGACTGCTGATTTCTCTCGACTGAATTCCTACTGTTGGCTGTCAACTTGTCCACGAATAAGACCATTTCCTGTGATTTTCTCATACTTGAGTGCCAGTGTAACGTAGCGGCGTTGTCACGGTACCAAATAGATATATGTTACGTAGTGCCTTTTCTTTGACGGCACTAAATATCTATACGTTGTATACTTCTTACGTCTTATTCTGGTCTATTCTTCCGGTCGTCTTCTGATCGTCTATCATCTATCTTGGTCTTTCTTAGATGGGGATTCCGGGTCTGGTCTGTTGGGGATCATTTCTTATCAGAAGCCTTGTGCTATTGTTAGCTTTTAGTAATAACAACAAGACTTCGATTTACTTTTGATGTTACTTTATTCCAGAACCCCAGACCAGACAATGCGCGCGGAGAGTCACATCTTGCTAGCTTCCCTTCTAACTTCTCCAACTGACTAACTGCAACTCCCTGAGTTGCTTACACCTTAAACCGGAAGGGATTCTATTGACTTCCGTTCTCACGTTCCATCCCCAGAACGCAAGGTGAGAGTGAGGTCAAGCATTGTCACTCACTCTCAAGGCCATCAGCTGTACTGATCGCCATAAGGATTTCTATTCTACCTTAAAAAGTAATAGGAATCCAATTAATATGTAACACCAGTAGCATTTGACACTGTACCCTGTTTTCTCAGATGACTCACCAGGCCAGCCCTGGAGAGACATCCTCATCCGCAAAAACTACATGTTGGAACTACTCCACTTTGAATGTTGCTGGACTGAACATCACCCTTTCTAATAGCCCGCTTCATTTTTTGGTGTTTAATTCGGTTGGGCTAAAATTCTTTACCTGATCCGTAGATGATGGTCTGTTTGAAGCTAGCTTCCCCCAGTCCTACACAGCAATAGCAGTGTTCTTCAGAGTGTCCTTGAGGCAGTCCTTAAACCTCAATTTAGGTTTGCAGCCAGGATGTTGGGTAAGAGAGACGTATATTGCTTTAACTGGACTCATCTTCCCGCGCTGTGTTAGTTAGTTAAGAATAAAGATTTTAAAAAGAAGCATGGCATTGTTGGTTAATGCATGCATTAGATAGAAGACGGCCGAGAAGAGGAAGAACCAACAACAAGAACCCAGACTAGACGATCACAAACAGCCAAAGCAGAACATTAAATAATGCAAGTTATGCATCTCATCTGAATATCTCACTGGTATCTGTCTACCTCTCTCCTCTCTCTATGAAAAGAACATTTTCTATATACTCGCAACATGTGTGTGTATATGGATATATAACACAAGATCCAAGGATCTTACAAGAATGCGTACAAAAGGATTATCAACAATGACAACTAGAATATCAACAAATCTAATTTCTAAAAAATCCCTGAAAGTTTAAGATCAGCTTTAGATATAAAAAAACAGTATTATTAGAGCAATGTATACGTTGCGGGTATGTATGGTCACGTAGCGAAGTATGTAGTAGTCTGAAATCACAACACATGGGTATTGTAAAAACTTTGAGTTTATTTCTTTAATATCTGTCGTGGTGGGTGGGGAGCGTTGACAATACCTACTACTATTGGGATGACTAGCGTTGCTGAAGCGGAAGGTGGCTACGTGACGGCTCACAGCCGTCGGCTGTGACCGTGAGTGGTTGACACTTGTTCTCGGTCCCGAGGGTTCTGTCTGACTGACCTCTGGCTGACTTCCTTTTTATATATATCAAACGCCTACGCGTTTTCTTTTGTTATACTTATCAGAGGACAAATCTATTTCCGAATTATCATACGATAACGAGTTTACCGGCCAGGAATTTACCACCGGTTTACATAATATTGACCTCTTGCTTGATCCCCCCTTTATATATTCAAAGCCAGCTTAATAAAAACAATAAAAAAATGAATTTACTGTAATTCAGTAGACATATAAGCACATTTTATTATTCTATTCTTTAACTTTGCTGATAAAATTTTGGAAATCACTTTCTTTAACTAACACAGCGCGCGAAGATGAGTCCAGTGAAAGCAATATACGTCTCTCTTACCCAACATCCTGGCTGCAAACCTAAATTGATGTTTAATTGAGGAGGTAATTCTTAAACTGCATGTGACATAGTGTAGATGTTCTTCCATTAGATGTCAATTTATGATGATACGCTGAGTAATTTAAAAAAATTGAATATCCATTAAGAATGAATTTATTTTAAAAAAATTTGTTAGCATTAAATGACCCACCGAGGTTGATATACCGTAAAACAAACCAATCCAAACCACTCTGGCTCGGATTGGTTGCACTTGTTCGGGTCCCATCTATGGTCAAATAGATCTGTTATGAAAAAACATGTATTAGAAACAAGAATAATATCCCGGTAACACTCACATTTACGTCCCTTTCTACACTAACTAACTGCTATACTATTTCAGTAACTATTCTTAATTTCCCACCAGGTTATAAAAGGAAAGTTACGGTTTTAGGGGGAGCTCTTGTTCTCCCAGTTGTAGGCAAATTATTCGAACGAAAGAAGACAAACAACACATGGAATTTAACACATATATTGATAAAGGGTACAAAAAATATCGTTGCAAATTTTGTTGGCATTTGCTACGAGACTTATCTGAGAGGTGAAATTACAGTTCGTAGGTAAAGTGGCACTATCAAGGGTATTCTGGTCGCTGTGGTTGTAGGGTTCTGTAGAGACGCGTCCGTCGTGCTCAGTTCCCGTACGATAAGTAAAAGGTGTAGGGAGTGCTTTTTAGAAGCTACTCACCTAGGTAACAATCTTCGGACCTTTTAAGGTGACTATTCAGTAAAAGTATTTACGTATGGAAGGGGCTTTTATTTCCCCGTGGTCGTTGGCAAATTGTCGGACAAAGAAGAACAAACACAAAGTTAGAATGCAGACATTGTATTACAAAATTTACAAGGTACAAGGATTTACATAAAATGGTTGAACAACAAAAAGGGTTTGCAAATTAGATGGAATTCGCGACCAGACTTATCTGTTCTAAGAGTTCTTGGTGTCGTGGTGTTAGGTGTTCTTTCGTTGTAGGGAATGGCTCTAAGCGAGCTTCTCGGGTCGTTTCTTGTTTTAGTTCTCAGTTTGCTATTAAAACAGCCGTTACAATATGCTGGAATTAATGCCGTTGAAGGTTTGTTGAAAGTTTAGGGAACGGTAATACCGCGACTACTCTTAGTGCATGTTCTGTGATAAGTATGCCCTGATTTTGGGCTAAGTGAGAGAGCGTGGTTTTAGACGCCTCTCTCCAGTAACAGATCCTTGGTAAGTGACGTAGGGTTTTGATTTTGGCGCCAATATGCCATTGGCGATTTGTCCCCCTAGTGGCAGAGAAAGATAATTCTCATGGAAGATATCAGTTCGATCTGTCTTTCGAAGTGACAGTATGCTGTTGAGACAGCCTCTGAAAGTATGCTGTTGAGATGCTTCTGAAGGAGATAGCCTTCTGAAAGTATGCTGTTGAGACAGCCTTCTGACAGTACAGCCTTTTGAAAGTATGCTGTTGAGATATGAAAGTATGCTGTTAACAGTATGCTGTTGAGACAGCCTTTTGAAAGTATGCTGTTGAGATAGCCTTCTGAAAGTATGCTGTTGAGACAGCCTTCTGACAGTATGCTGTTGAGATAGCCTTCTGAAAGTATGCTTTGAGACAGCCTTCTGAAGTATGCTGTTGAGACAGCCTTTTGAAAGTATGCAGCCTTCTGAAAGTATGCTGTTGAGAAAAGTATGCTGTTGAGAGCCTTCTGAAAGATGCTGTTGAGACAGCCTTCTGACAGTATGCTGTTGAGACAGCTTTTGAAAGTATGCTGTTGAGATAGCCTTCTGAAAGTATGCTGTTGAGACAGCCTTTTGAAGTATGCTGTTGAGATAGCCTTCTGAAAGTATGCTGTTGAGACAGCCTTCTGACAGTATGAGACAGCCTTTTGAAGTATGCTGTTGAGATAGCCTTCTGAAAGTATGCTGTGAGACAGCCTTCTGACAGTATGCTGTTGAGATAGCCTTTCTGAAAGTATGCTGTTGAGACAGCCTTCTGACAGTATGCTGTTGAGACAGCCTTTTGAAAGTATGCAAGTATGCTGTTGAGAAGCCTTCTGAAAGTATGCTGTTGAGACAGCCTTCTGATGCAGCCTTCTGAAAGTATGCTGTTGAGACAGCCTTCTGAAAGTATGCTGTTGAGACAGCCTTTTTGAAAGTATGCTGTTGAGACAGCCTTCTGAAAGTATGCTGTTGAGACAGCCTTCTGAAAGTATGCTGTTGAGACAGCCTTTTGAAAGTATGCTGTTGATACAGCCTTCTGAAAGTATGCTGTTAAAACGCTTCCGTCCTGGACGACGGCTCTCAGACAAGTGATGGGGTTTGATTCACCCACCAACCTCGTGTGGCGATTTCACCCCCTAGCGGCAGGGGGAGATAATTCTCTATCGGATTTCCGATAGTTAAGATCGACACAAAGTCCTTTTAATGAAGGGAGCCCCACATAAACCGAAGTTCATGTGATGGCTAGTGCAAAAAAAAAGATCATATTTCTCGTTGATATTTCACTTTTAGGGCACCTCAGGCACCTGGCCATAAACCCAAGCGTGTCCCTTTAAATCGAATGGGAAGATTTGTCTCGGGTGACACCCCCTTGGATCACACAGCAAGAGTTTGCTTCCTAGCTAAAAGGCCGAGAAGCTACGAGAGCATGGGAGAGATACGTATTGTTAGATGCGTATTGAACAAATTGCTTTACGGAAGGTGCCGGTGATCAGATTGAAATAGAAAGATACAAAGATATAACATAGTACACATGGAATTCGTCTACCTTTCACTTTTGGGGCACCTCAGGCACCTGGCCATAAACCCAACCTTGCCCCTTTAAATCGAAGGGAAGATTTGTCTCGGGGGACGCCCCTTGGAACACACAGGAAGAGTTTGATTCTTAGCTAAAAGGCCGAGAAGCTATGAGAACACGGAGAGATACGTATTGCAAGATGCGTATTGAACAAATTGCTTTACGGAAGGTGCCGGTGATCAGAAAGAATTAGAAAGATACAAAGATATAAAATAATACACGGGTGATTCGTCTGCCTTTCAGTTTGGCAAATTTCTTTTGAACATTCTTAATACATTCGATTTTTATACTAATTTCGTTTTTCTTTTTTTCTTCTTTGCTTTGTGTAAATTTTCATCGTTTATTCTTATCGTTGTTTCGTAATTTCTTTTTTTTGTTGTCTTTTTTCTTGTTGCGTTTCACAATCTTTTCTTGTTGTCCGCCATTGTATTCGCCATCTTGCCCTACCTCTGTGTGTGGGTTTTTTTTATACCGTCTGTACTTGTCTCTGTGTTTACTGTTCTTTCAGAGTGACAGTCTATTTGTTCGAATTTGTTTGACCTCTTGTTTTCCTGGTGACCTTCTTGACTTTCAGTTCATTTAAGTCTGCTGTTATTCTCTTCTCTTTCAGCATTTCCGTTCTAAATTTTTTATGTCGTCTGTTTTGTTGAACCTTTTCTCTCTCTCTCTCTCTCTCTCTCTCTCTCTCTCTCTCTCTCTCTCTCTCTCCCTCGCTCGCTCTTTCTGTTTGTCTGTCTGTCTGTCTCTCTCTCTCTCGCTCACTCGCTCGCTCTGTCTGTCTGTCTGTCTCTCACTCACTCACTCACTCACTCACTCAATCTCTCTCTCTCACACACACACACACACTATCTATCTCTTAAGCCCGCCTTCTATCTATCTATCTATCTATCTATCTATCTATGCTTCTATGTATCTATCTTGGTTTATATATATATATATATATATATATATATATATATATATATATATATATATAACTATTTATCTATCCTCCTCTGTTTATATCTATCGATCTCAACTTTCTTCAACGCTCTCTCACTCTCTCTCTCTCTCTCCATATGTATGTCTTTTCGCTCTCCCCCTCTCTCCTTCACACACACACACACTCACTCTTTCTCCTTCCCTCTCTTTCTCTCTCTCTCTCTTTCTATATATATATATATATATATATATATATATATATATGTATATATAATTGTTCATCTATCTTCGTCTGTTTACATCTATCTTTTCTTTCTTTGACTCACTCTCTCACTCTCTTTCAATCTGTCTGTCTGTCTGTCTCTCTTTCTCACTTTCTTTTTCTTTCTCTTTCTCTCTAAAGCGTGCCATGTTTTTTGTGGGGCGGGGAATTCTATCGAATTTTCTATTGTCTTTTCTTTTAGTCTCACTTGTTGTTCACTGTTGTTCTCGCGTATTAGTAACTTTTTGTCCCCCATTGTTAAATTCTTTCTTCTACCTCACGTCTGTCTGTATTTCGTGTTGCTGTGTTACAAAATACCAACGTCATTTCTCCAATAATGATACTGTATTTTTCTACAAACCACCTGCAGCCGAAATCTGTCACTTGCCGATTCAGGAAAAGCATTCAAACTTACATAGATACTTCGGAAATCTGTCCATTATATAAAAGCTAAGTAACTTGGAATAGCAAATGTTTTCTTAACGGGGACACTTAGATTAGGGGTCACAATGCCAATTTTGAAAAGTGGGAGTCCAAGAAGGGACCACGGATGATTTAGAATCTACAATACGTATATAAGGAGGTGCGTGGAATAATGGTTAGAGTCGTGGGAAATTGACTCCCCGACACGAGTTCAAATCCTAGACAAGGCTGTTTGCATTTCAAATAACGCTAATATCATTGGGAAGGGTATGGATCCATTTATTCTCTCTCCAGCTATAGTTAGAATAGTATGACAGACTGGACTCTTTAATCCTGGATAATTAACCAGTCTAGGAGAAGGAAAACTCTGAATTTGAAAAATCTGAGGTCGGTCATTGGTTGGGCCTTTGGCATTCCTTGTGCAGATAGAGTCCATCTAAGGAGTATTTTGTAAGTGATCATTATCATTAGAAAATAAGATATTAAACATGTCATTTAGTTAAAATGTTAAATAAATCTAAACAATTTTGTTATCATAAATAGTTATTTATTGTATTTTTTAATCTTATCTTCTAGTACAATTTTTAAAATCTAAAGAATAAATTAGGATTATTTGGACTATTGTTCTCATCTTTATTGCCATCTGTATAACATTTCGACCGATGTGAACTTCGGTCGTCTTCAAATATTGCTTGTCGGACTAGGGAACCTTCTTTTCGAACTCGGCAATCTTCGTGTCGTAATCGGGAGTCTTCACGAAACTTTGAACCTAACCCTTTATTCAATCCACGAAGGTATTCCGCTAACCATAGCTGGATACAAGAGTTAATCTGTGTTAAGTATTATTCTATGTTACTGTCACCCTCAACCAGGATTGAACCTGCAGCCTAGAGATAACTGTCACTTAGAACTGTTTTAACCCACGCCTATATCCACTACGCCATATGTTCAATTTTGTAAATAAGTTTATTAAATAAGATATTTATCCAAATCATATCATTCTTTGATTTACAGCTGGATTAAGTGTTTTGATGATATAGTACCATCCAAACTGCAATAATTTGGCCTTGTTCCACATCTAAGCTAAACTTATTAAATAGGTAAATATTTGGTCGGGTATCCATAAGCAAAGGACTGCTCACAACTCAGGATTTCAAATCAAGGAAAAGAAAATTCTAACATGGGAAATAATCACTTCCTGTGTGTGTCTAAAACACTGAAATTTTATTCAAATCTTTGGCTGTAATAAAAATGATTCAGGTTTTTCATTGTGTGTGTGTTTTTTCCAATATATATATATATTATATATATATATATATTATACATACATACACACCCACACACACACACACCACACACACACACACAATATATATATATATATATATATATATATATATATATATATATATTGGTTTGGAGGTTGATTTTGAAGGCTATCACAATGCAGTTGTAAAGAAAAAATAAATAGGTAACAATGGTGTTGTTTGTTAACCTGTAATTTATTTTTGATGTTTTGAGATAAAATCTCTTTTTCAGAAGATCACTGGAACTTAAGTAGTTGTCTTGTTATGGCATTTTTAGTTAAAATTTTAACTAAAAATGCCATAACAAGATGACAACTACTTCAGTTCCAGTGTTCTTCTGAAAAATGGATTTTATCTCGAAATATCAAGAATAAATTACAGGTTAACAAACAACATCATTATCACTATATATATATATATATATATATATATATATATATATATATATATGTGTGTGTGTGTGTGTGTGTGTGTGTGTGTGTGTGTGTGTTAAAGTTAGACATCCCCAAAAATCTGAGCTTCCAATTCCAAAATTTGGCAGAGTTATGTCGATTTTTAGTTCTCTTTTTGTAATCTATTTTTGTCTGTAAAATTAGTACTAGCGCTCCCTACTCCTAAAAATTAGTTTATAAAAGCATTTTTACCCAGGAAATTCAGAAAAGTTATCAAAAAATTCTTAAAGTCAACCAATTTTAAGTTATTAATGATTTCTAATTTTTTCATAGCAAGATCAATATCCCGATGTGGCACTGCATCTATGACAGGGATTTTTTTCTGTTATTATTTCATATCTATTGAAAATTATTTGTATCAAGAAGATAGTTTGGGTTTTGCCCCAAAAAGGTTGAGAAACAATGGTGTGCCAGATCAGTTACAACTAAGTAGTGAGTTCGAGCCTCGTTAGATGCCTCTTATTTATTGCCTTATATTGTTTGTTTATTGATTTTAACGGCATATCAACCCGTCTGGGATTATGTCATGCCTAACGATTAGGAAGTGATACATATTGTGTATTTATATTTATACTTTTAGTAATTGGTTTTACCAATGTGTTAGCATTATTGGGGATTATGTTGAGGTAACCTGTAAGAGGTTAGTTATTTGGTGTTTTTACGACATATTGACAACTTTTGGGTCAATTAATGGTTAATACCGAATCAAGTCATTTTGATAAAAGATTCAAGGTTACTCAGTTTGCTTACAGTACCTACTATTGCTTAAGTGGTCAGACAATTAAGTATTGAACAGGCTTATCCCTGCTTAACTATGATGATTTAGCAGAAACCGTGACTTGATCATCAGTAGTGATAGGTCCTTCATGTCCCAGTGTAGCGTAATTATTAGGGTCTACCGGGAAATTGGGATTAAAAATAAAACTGTATTCGGATTTCTAGAGAAAGAAGAAATAAGAGCAGACAAAGGTTAAAATTTGGAAGAATAAACACACAAGGGGGTGTCAGTAATTTGACCAAGGAATGACCCCGGAATTGGATTTGAAAGTAAAAACGGAAGTTCCGGGTGTGACCGGAAACGGATGTGACGCAACGACGAGAAACGGAGGAAGAAGAAAATATGCCTCTTTTCCTTTCGGGGCTAGTAGGAGTCAGACCTGCTGGTCCCGGTCCCTCATATTGGTATGGGACTGCAGTACACAACATGATACTATGTTAGTGGATAGAATAATTTAACGATACTCCATCTCTTTCTCTTTGTGTTTCCTTCTCTCTGAAAAAGAGTCCACGAGCCTGGAAATAAATACAAGGCCATTTGTGACTGTACAACTTGCGTGCATGTTGTTTCTAACCTAACGGCTACTAATAACGATGACTATTACAAAAACTTGAGTTGGCCTATGCGACACATATCGCCCTGTTATACACAGAATGCACTCAGCATAATCTCCGTTTACTGACTGCTGTAACCGGAATTGTTTCTTTACCGGGGGTGTAATTCCATTCTATGCACAATCTTTTCAACTCAGCTTCACAGGGAAAACCCATTTAACCCAAATATTGTAAATACATTTTATGTATACCTCAAAATAAAACCACACTAAGACACATTAATCTGTCATAAATTTCACATGGATTTAGCACTCTCTAACCACACAATAATTTGAAATGAACATACCTTCTATTCCAGATAAATATTACTTTAATATTATATTTTACAGAATAAACAAATAAAAACTCAAGAAAATGATTCCTATAAAACAGCCCACAAAGTTTCACTATCCATTCAAGAAAATACCAAACTGCCATACCAACCGTATCTACCAATGCTAATTACAGATTCAGATCTCTCTCCAGCTTATAGTCGCGACTGAACTAGGACTATAGCTCACTTAATTCGATCGACTCCACGGATATATGCCAAATATCACATGAATAAACGAAAAAATTCATCCCGCGAGATAACCATACCCCGATATTGGACCCACGAAAAAAATATTACTTAAATTTGAGAAAAATATTAACACTCCAGACAACTATCCAAGACGACAAAGGAAAAACCCCTCCACTATACGTTGCTTTCCTCTTTACCCATAAATAGACTATACATAATCAATACTCAAATCCTGCAAATACCCAACTGAGTTACAGTAAGAGGCACGTGGATGTAATGGTTAGAAGAATCGTAGGAAAATAGGACTCGTTAAACCCGAGTTCAATTCCTAGAGACGAAGCTGTTTGCCATTATTCACATGGTGCTAATAACGCTAGGGGAAAGGTATGCATTCCAAATTTCTGTACCTCCAGCTCTGGGCTTTAAATAAGCAGGGAAAACTGAAGGACTCATTGAAACCCATCGGCTGGTAAACCAGTTTCCTAAGAAAAAGAGAAAAAAACTATTGAATTTCAAACCTAAGTTAAAACTACCAGCTTAAGAAAGATTTAACCTTGTGCAGCTCCGCTAAAAAACAGTAAGACAGAGACGCGGAGATTAGGTAAGAAAAATATTGAGTATAATGATTTATCCCAATGTTTCAATATTATCAATAATAAAACACAAATCATGATAATCCAATATTATATATACCACACATATGTAACGAAGGCGAACTAATTCGCAAAAAATTTTCCCGCCACTGCCTTAATCTTCATAGGCGATCTGAGCTCATCGATTGCTGAGGAATATCATAAATTCGTCTTGAATTTTTAGATGAGCTTGATTAATTAGTATATATTACTGCGGAATTAAATATCGGCGCCTCCAGTTATGTCTACAATCTATTCATCGTCTCCGATCATTGTACCTAACAGAACCCCTCTTCAAGCCGACTGTGACACTCCGCGCCCTCTCTATCACAGGTATATTATTCAGTCGAACTCGCGGGAATTATCCGACCAGCCTTTATCGAACCGGGCAAAACCTATACTTTTCGAACTCTGGAACCATGATTAATTTGTCGTAATCCAAAGAGAGAAACTCTTATGTTTCGATAACGTCCGGAAAAGCTTAGCGTTGAGCGGAATAGAACGAAACACAATCGACTCCCAGAAGTTGAATACAAAGGAGAACCATGGAGAGATTGCAAAGTTATGCCTGATTGGCTATCACCAACAAAATATAAATGACAGAAAGTTCCAGAGATTAATGAAAAAGAAAGAGTCCCGAGAAAGTTCGAAAAAGAAGTGAAACCCGATAGGATATAAAAGTATAGTTAAGTGTATTGCACTATTATTGCAAACACAAAACATATTACGACTAAGCCCACAATAGCATTACTGTCACCCTTTTTGCCTTACATCAGTCTAGTCTCCTCCTCGCCAAACAAGAAATAGACTAACTAATAACCAAACACAAAAAAAAAAAAAAAAGGTATGAAACTGATGTGGTTTAAAGAGAAAAAGTTGACAGACAGTTAATTACATATAAATAACAGCGATATTATCTCATATGTGACTATTCAAACAGATAAGTTAGATAATCTAATCTCTTATAACGTCATTAAATACAATGTAAAACACAAGGGGAACCTAATTTACAAAACTTGAACCACTCGATACTTATTATTTATTTATGATCTACTATGGAAAAAGAAGACGGGAGTTAACAGTTAGTTATTAAGGAGAATATAGCAATACAAGGCCATTTCAGGGTCTAAGATAATTAATTAGGAGAGAGGAAAATAAAATACATTACTCAGTCAAGAGTGGTTCCCCTTCTGAACTATGTATAGATTTACTCAGAGAAAAAAAACCCTAACCTATCAACTTAATAATAAAAAACTAAATCCCTAACACCAATACAACCCTATCACCAGAATTTCTTATATTGAGACAATATCAACACACACAACAACGAAAATCAAAGTCAAATTAATTCCACGACCAATGGATACCCCAAACTTGTCTCCATGCACAACCAATAGAACACCCCTTGGTTCCCCATACGCCCCACCCCCACCTACCCGATAACCTCACACCATGCAATCAATCAAGACCCTATTCTCCATTATATGACAATCAATTAGGCTAGCTTCAAAATTATGTAAACAATTATAACATAACACACATGATGATCATTACACCAAAAAAACCTCATACATCTAGTTTACCCCCCACTTCAAATTCAACACAGATTCATCGATACAATGTGCTACGGCAACCTCAATGATGGACGGCAGTTAAAATGCAGGCACATAGCGCACAACATCACAGCCCAACACATATCATACAGTACAACACCTCAGTCAACATGGCGACTTCAATTGAACCTTCACGTCTCATGATTAAATGATAGCAGAGGAATGTGCTTGGATACAGAGAGAGAATAATATAAGCTTCTCAGCACCCTCATAGAATTCCTAACAAGCAGCTTAGATCAAAGTGCAGTGATTTTCAGCTGGTTTTTGGGGTACTTTCTTGGGCGGGGCGGGAGGTCTTGCTCTGGAAAGAAGCCTAGCTGCACTGAGATAAGCCCCGTTCTTATAATAGTCTGGCTACCACCTAAGCGACCGAATCCCTAAACGAGAGGAAAAATTGATTAAAACGCAAGCTAAATTCTTCTCTTTTCTGAAAGACATATAATAGGGCCTATCCTCTTTTGAAATTTTGAAAACTCTCTTACTTCTCGACTTCCTGGGGAAATTTTTATTCATGTATAAACAAACGTCTACACCCTCGATAAAAACGTAATACGCTAGCCACTCAGGATGAGCTCCTCCGACACACAAACCATATCTAATAAAAACACAAGACTCGACACTCCTCATCAACAAACAATTCCTATACACCAAAGCCGACCTCCTCCGAACCACACCCATACACCAACATGGCATTTAGGTCTCTTGTATCATAACCACATGAGAGGACATAGCGCCACCACAGAGCGGAATATCTCATAAAAGTAAAGGGAGAATATGTGGCTCATAGACAGTAGCCAAATGCAAGAGACCCCAATGCCAAATTAACATCTGTTAGTCGCGAAAACGCTAACATTATCATACAAATACTCTCTATTGTATATTGTCTACTCTTCGTGTTAATTACACTCTCTCTGTCCTACATATTAGACACTTACCCCGCTACGTTGTTTCTTATTCGACCCACATTAAAAACCCAACACAAAACAAAGCCTTATACATTCGTCTGTAGTTATATTTCTAGACCCTCATAAAACTGCAATAATCGAGTTCCTTTACACAATTTCAGTATATCTCATCACATTCTTTTTTTCATCATTTACGCATTTAGCTCAAAAAAAAATTAACCTTACTCCAATAGCGCCTTCATCGAGCACATAGCCACCACTGATCCGTCCCCGCCGCCCCTTCTATTGCCTCACCTCCCCTCAAAGAGCGACCGGTATCCACCGCTCCCATTTGAACAACGTTATAAACAATCACAAAACCGCACCCTTTTTTCTGAAAACTGAGCCCATCATGATTCTCACATCGCTCATATATCCGAATCAAAAGTCCTAAAACTACTCCTTGACACGTAGAATGCAACCTATATAAGAGATCTATCACTCTACAATTTTATTTCATCTGATCTTTTAAAAAGCGTTCTTGCGTCTCTCTTTCTACCAATTATTTACCTATCTCCTCCCTAAACGTATTCCAATTATGAAAAAACTATGGACAATTATTCCCAGGACAGTAGAAATACATGAACATTTGACCAACAACAACATATGATGTTTGCTCTCTATGTGCCACTTGTGACAAGAGAAATGATAATATACACCAATATAACTCATTTTGATTACCACTTTTACATTTAAAACTCTAACAATATATATTTACCAATTACCAAATTTACAATATAAACTCTTTTGAGTAAAAAAATTTACACATTGAACTATATAGCCTATCTAGAATTTTTAATTAAAACTAAAAAATCACACATATTTATTATCTTAAATTATATTAAACAACGAAACATCAGCAATTTTCAAAAATTTTCAGCAGTCTCGATATTACAGAGCAGTTTCGTTTTACTACCCATAAAACAGTCTTCTCTCACGAATCATTTTCTTCTTCGCTCCTCCACCCCAAAATGCATCGCTCTTTAATTAGAAAGACCAAACTTATACGTATTGGAGTCGCAGAAAACAAGCACTAGTCAGCAATAATCCACGATAACAAACAATCATATTGTATTTTTCAAAATGTTAACGTATATAAATCTACTAATAACAACTAACAAGTCACAAACGCACAATCGCATTTGACCATATGTACTAACATCTGTCAAACATCTTTCGCTGGCCCATGAGAAAGATGAACTACCAGATATAAATAGACAAGACAGGAGTTTAACAAAGAGAGCCATGGAAACACCCAATGTAAATCCAAAAACCACCAAAAGTAAGCAAGAAACTTAGCTTTCCAACATCCACGAAAAATTAAACAACTCAAATAATACAAAAAACACCCAACAAAAATCATGACATAACACATAAAATCATAATTATATTTCAATTTATACTATTATTATTTACTCCTCTTGAGTATATATCAACAATCCCAAGCATTAGCTCACTCTGCGAGTCTCCACTGAGAGTCTGACGTGACAACGCAAGTCTACTCAGCGTTCACCAAGGACCTCTCTACACTCGAGCACGCACACACGACTAATCTACTAGCAGATCTACAGCACACACACACAAGAGCAGTTGCAGTTGTTATAATCACCCTGATGGTATATATGTCAGCATTACTCTACATTATTATTATTATCAATACTTAATTAATACCATATTAACATACACACCACCAATCACTCTCTCTCCAGAAAAGGCACAAACACGAAAGTTACAATCAACAAGGTATAAAATAATAAATATTCCACACCACCCGAAAGAACTCAGTACCTGAATCTCATCATAATAATTCATAACCATTCCGAGAAGAGTACATGCCGACTTTTTATTTTATAATAAAAAAAAAAAAAATATAACCACAATCTCTCAATATAAACATAACTACAGATGAATAACTTCCTATGAGAGTATAAAACTGCACAGAAAGATTAAAACCAGCATGATAAACGACGTTACCTGGCATAATTAAAAAGTGTACCATGAAAAAATTCTGTCTATATTTATATATAGACTAGAAGCGGTTACCCGGCGTTGCCGACATAGAGCGGGGATGATAAAATGTCAGGTTTGGTTTGGTTTGTTTTGGTTTACGGCATATCAACCTCACTGGGTCATTTAATGCCAATAAAGTTTTGAAACAAAGTCATTCTTAATAGATAATCATTTTTTTATAGACACATTTTTTCTATTTAACCTATAGATGGGACCCTAACAGGTACTACCACTTCGTCTCAGAGTGAATCAGGAAGCAATGGTGATGAAGGGGTGCTCCACATTCCCCAAACCTCTAAAAATGATTTGTTTTGTTTACGTCATATCATTAGGTTTAGGGTAATTTAATGCCGAATTGATAGATAGATAGATAGATAGATAGGTAGATAGATAGATAGAAACAGTTTTAGGAACATATAAAAAGATAGATAGATAGATAGATAGAAACAGTTTTAGGAACATATAAAAAGATAGATAGATAGATAGATAGATAGATAGATAGAAACAGTTTTAGGAACATATAAAAGAAAGATAGATAGATAGATAGATAGATTCCAGTTTTAAAGCACAGATTTTCATTTCCCAATAAAGAAATTCAATCGATATTCAGATAAAATAATTACAAGTGTCAATATAACAATATTGTTTATTACGTATCAAAATATTTCTCATAAGTCTCAACTCTGTCGTCGGGGTTTAGAACACGCTGACTGTATCCGTTGCAGAGGAGTCCAACTCCTACCCTAAAGAAAAGGGTGTGGTTTCCTGGGTATGACACTAAACTGTCTCTAGGATCTGACTGCATCAGGTGTTTTAGCGAGAATCCCTACATCACCTGCTTCCCATTAGTCACCACAAACTATTCGGTTGCTATGACACTAGCCGTTCCTGAGGCATACAATCACAGACATACGAGAAAAGATGTTTGGGGAATTAGATTACTATAGTATCAACTGATAGTGATATTTATAACTTAAGGTAACTATGGATACTGGTCTTGCTGCCGTGACAATATTACTACCCTTATATAATACCAGAGATTTTACCAAGGATTTATGTAGATAAAATACTGATATCAACTGATAATTTTAAACATGATATTAACTGATAATTTTAAACATGATATTAACTGATAATTTTAAACATGATATCAACTGATAATTTTAAACATGATATCAACTGATAATTTTAAATATGATATTAACTGATAATTTTAAACATGATATTAACTGATAATTTTAAACATAATATCAACTGATAATTTTAAACATGATATTAACTGATAATTTTAAACATGATATTAACTGATAATTTTAAATATGATATCAACTGATAATTTTAAATATGATATTAACTGATAATTTGAAACATGATATTAACTGATAATTTTAAACATGATATTAACTGATAATTTTAAACATGATATCAACTGATAATTTTAAACATGATATTAACTGATAATTTTAAACATGATATTAACTGATAAGTTTAAACATTATATCAACTGATAATTTTAAACATGATATCAACTGATAATTTTAAACATGATATCAACTGATAATTTTAAACATGATATCAACTGATAATTATAAAACATGATATTAACTGATAATTTTAAACATGATATCAACTGACTAAATTTTAAAACATGATATTAACTGATAATTTTAAACATGATATCAACTGGACAACATGATAATTTTAAACATGATATTAACTGATAATTTTAAACATGTATAACTGATAATTTTAAACATGATATTAACTGATAATTTCAAGAGATTTAGAAACGGAAGTAGGTTGTATTTATTCAAACACTCCGTACGACACAAGTTATCAATCCAGAGCTCTCCTTTTCCAAGATTGGTTGCAGTGCCAAGGATAAAGAGCACAGTTTACCTTAATAGGAAGTTAGTTGTACTTATCTAACCCCTACGCTATGTAGAGAATACGACACAATTTTTGAATATTCAGTAGTCCTTCCCCAAGACTACTTGCTGCACCAAGGATAAAGAACACGGTTTACCTTACTAGAAGGTACGTTGTATATATATATATAACCTCTCTGTTACGAGCAGGATATGACACAAGTTCTGAATTCAGAATTCTCCTTCTCCAAGACTGGTTGCCGTACTAAGAACAAAGACTGCAGTTTTCTCTTCTATTTACCCATAGCTGGAGGATTAATATATTCGCAATGGTTTTAATGGTAAGGGAATGCAAATCACTTCGTTCAGGATTTGAACTCAAATCGCTGAGTTATTTTTCAACAACAATAACCTTTATGCCATAACTTTTTCGATAAAAAAGGAATAGGTGCTTCCCTTAAAAATTATTTCATAATTACAAAGTAACGAAGATAATGAAATGTCGCTCACTTCTGTTCTTTATTTTGTCACTTTCCCATTCTCGCGCTCTTTTTCATATACTGTTACGATTGGTTGGGGAGCTGTGTAATATTAATTCAGACCAACGGCTAAAATATTTAATAACAAAGGACAGAAAAATGAGTTTCCCCATTAAAATCCATGATTATTGTTGTAATATTTTGGACATATAAGGTGTGCTGAAGTCCACCACTTAAACTTATAGACTCTGCATGGGCGCGTGGATTAAAACCAGCCAATCAAGAACTCGAATATGTAGTCAGTTAACTTTTCAATCACCGTTCTGAAAAGCCGTTCATTTGCACGGACGAACAAATCTGCAACCAATGACCCTGCTCAACCAAAGGATTCTACCCAACACTAAGGAACACCGAGGAACAATCAAAGGATTCTACCCAACACTAAAGAACACCGAGAAACAATCAAAGGATTCTACCCAACACTAAGGAACACCGAGGAACAATCAAAGGATTCTACCCAACACTAAAGAACACCGAGGAACAACCAAAGGATTCTACCCAACACTAAAGAACACCGAGGAACAACCAAAGGATTCTACCCAACACTAAAGAACACCGAGAAACAATCAAAAGGATTCTACCCAACACCAAGGAACACCGAGGAACAATCAAAGGATTCTACCCAACACTAAGGAACACCGAGATACAATCAAAGGATTCTACCCAACACTAATAAACACTGAAGAAGAACCAAAGGATTCCACCCTATATTAAGGAACACCAAGGATCTCTACTGTAATGTGCTCTCACTTGTAGCCTAAAATGGCCACAAAAATCGTAACAATTATATAATTGAGTGAGATTAATATTTATCATAAGTTTACCATCTTTGAGTGGATCTGCTGCGTTCGTGTCATCCCACCCGGTCGGTTCTGATCGATATTTACTGTCCATGTCATCATTCAAGAGTCTGTGGAAATGGCAGCGGTAAATGGCATCCATTTTGAATTAGAAGATATTGATTAATTCGATCTATTTATTCCATGTTCATGTTGCATTACATGCGTGCACGAGATTACTGCAACCGTTGGAATATGTCGATGAACATTATTAGTTAGATTAGATGCATACACTACGTGAGTAACAGGAGGAAGAAGAGATATTAGCCCTATCGGTTGGGGCTTTAGAATACGACTGCAGAGGGGTAAACCACCACCCCAATAGGGCCACCTGTTGGTCGTGGGTGGCGAATCCTGATGCTTAAGGACGGAATCAGGTTGCATTACATACATGCACAAGATTACTGTAACCACTGGAATATGACCATGAACATTATTAGTTAGACTAGCAAATATATGCACCCTCCGGGTGCAAGTATTTAAGTTTTGATATAATAAAATATCATATTAGATTAGAAAGGCTAATGAAACTGACTAAGAATGCAGATAAAAAGATCAGCAACAGAGGGGGTATAATCGAAAAATAGAACAACTTTGAAACTAACTATTCCATCATTTTCCATTACTCCCCTCTTTCATTGGTAAATTTTCCTAATTTAACTATCTAGTTAAAAAAAGGAAGTAAAGGATAATATTACAGTTATTTCTTCTTGTAAATAAATTTCTTTTAAGATTTATCCACGAGATTTTGGTTTATATTTCTTAAGATCAAACCAAACAATTAGAAATCAATAATACCAAGCACATATTTATTAAAATACAATTTTAAATATCAATATGCAAATTAGCCTTCTCGTTCAAACTGTAAACCGCTATTTTGTTGTATATATAAATACAATTGCATGTTATTAGTACGTAGATATGGTCAACAGTATTAATAATGTATAACAATTTTTATTAATAACTGAAGGTTTAAAAGAATGAAATCATGGAGAATTTGACGTAAATAATTAAGGGAATTGTGACTTGAGTAGTAATATAGTTTCGGTTACTGACAGAAAAACACACAATCTCCATTATAATAAGATTATATACACCTCAGTCGGTAGAGCATCCTCCTGGGAACAACAAGATTCCAGATTCGATACCGGTCCTTGCCAACTCAGCGTATGAGTAGCATAGAGATGTGTGCGGTAAAGTGAGGAGGTGGTGGTAGGTGTGGCGCTTGATCTCAGGCGCTAAAACCAGTCTTGTTGGACTAGCGGTAGTGAAAAGGGGGTAGACTCCCTCGCTATCTGGCTGATACCGACTTTACGACTTTACTTACTTTATATGCATACACTACGTGATTAACAGAATGAAGAAGAGATATGATTATCCCTGTCGGCTGGGGCTTTAGATTACACCGACTGCACCACTGCAGAGGGGTAGCCCGCTCTCAATAGGACCACCATGATGCTTAAGGACGGAATCCTGGTGGTTGAGCATTCCATGGTCTGCTGCACTCCACTTTGGCCCTTACTTAGGCTAGACGGGCGGTCGAAGAACAACCCTCCGATCAATCGGCTTACCATGCCAAGCCCTAGCACCTATCTGATTGCCCCAACCGTATGGCAACCCCAAACCCTAGAAGGCGATGTCTGAGTATCTGCATGCCCTGGGAATGACGTTAAACTCTATCTGGTTTCTGTTTATCCAGTTATGGAGGTCTGGGGAATATGGAGCGCCCCTTCATCACTATTGCTCCCAGTTTCACTCTTAGCGGGAGTGGTATTACCTGTTAGGGTCCCATCTATAGGTTAAATAAATAAAAATATTTCTAAAAAAGATTGTGTTAAAAAATTCTTCTTCCAAACTAAGCTACGAATCTTTGACAATTTTCCGGCATTAAATGACCCATCAAGATTGATACGCCGTAAAACAAAACAAATAAACATATATGATATGAGATCATGAAAGATGATGAGTGAAAGAAGGACAAGTGAACGGGTATGATTTATGATACCAAGCTGGTGAGGCTAGGTATCTCGCCTGAGATATTCATTACGGAGAAAGGAAAAGATAAACCTGGTTTCAAATTCATTAATCATAATCAGGCCAAGCTGTGTTACTCATGCCTGGATTTGCGAGCCCGTAACCATGTGCTTCGTAGGCGGACACTCTATCAACTGAGTTAAAATGATAGGCTTAAGTGGTACCACTTGCAAATAGTCCCTATTAAAATAGCTTACACTAAATTCGTCTATTTCATTAATATTGGTTTGTTTGTTTATTGATTTTAACGGTATATCAACTCGTCTGGGGTTATGTCATGCCTAACGGTTAGGAAGTAATATATATTGTGTATTCATATTTATATTTATATTTTTTAGTAATTTTAGTAAAAGGACAATCATACAGGTGCTAGGGCTTGACATGACCAGCCGATTGATCGGAGGGGCCTCTCCGACCGCCCGTCTAGCCTAAGAAAGGGTTCAAGTGCTTATTCATCAGGATTCCGTCCTTAAGCATCACGCGTCTCCCCCAACGGCCAACAGGGGGCCCCATTGGTTTTTTTTATCTCCCTGCAGAGGTGCAGTTGATGTATTCTAACACCCCAGCCGACAGAGCTTCACAAAAGATAGCATCCAGTCCTAAACTAATATTTTCTAATATTCTTCTGACAAAGCAAGTTAATGATGCTCGTTACCAAAATAAATAAATAAATAAAAACAAAATATTCTAAAATAGCTCGAAAAATTAATGTACGGCTTCAAGTTTATTGTTTGTTTATTGATTTTAACGACATATCAACCCGTCTGGGGTTATGTCATGCCTAACGGTTAGGAAGTGATACATATCATGTATTTGTATTTATATTTTTTAGTAATTGGTTTTAACAATGTGTTATCATTATTGGGGATTATGTTGTATGGTATTGCTTTGTTTCATGTCTATATTCTATGGTATGATTTTATTTCCCTCAAAAAAGAGAGAATATCCTCCATGTTGACGTTTTCAAACAGATTTTTCATATTGTTGGCTTAAAAAAAACGGTTTCTGATGTGAGCAAAAAACCTGCATTCCATGAATAAGTTTTTAACAGTCAAAGGTGTTTGACATGTTCCACATTGTGGTTGTTGTTCTTGTTTGAGTATATAGGAGTGCGTAAGTCTTGTATGACCAATGCGTAATCGGGACACACTGATTTGTTCCTTTCTAGACTTTCTTAAAGTTTGTCTCCAGCCTCCCAAAGTGGGTTTGATTAGGAAGAGTTTATTGTGGATGTTGTTATTCCAGTATTGAAGTTTTGGAGAAGGAAAACTCTGAAATCAAACCAGTAGTACCCCGCTTAAAAAATGTACCGTATATCAAATCTTACTCGAGGCTGAGGATTTACGTAAATACATAATCTACTGGTTGAGTTGGAGGGAATTCCCGTGGTATAGTGGCTTACCTACACGACCGACATCGTAGTAATCGAGTTCAATCCCCAGTCACACTAATACGATAACTTTTAGACTAATACCATAGGGAAAGTTTCGTTGGTTGGATTTTACGGTATGTCAACTCTTGTTGGGTTATTCTATGCCGAAGACATTTTGGTTTATACACAATTTGGGTACGCAGTTTTTATGAGAACATTTTTCTCTATTTAAGCCATAGATCGGGCCCTAATAGGTACTGCCCCTCCGGATCAAAGTGGGCCTAGAATTAATGGTGATGAAGTAGTACTCCCCATTTACCGGAGCTCCAGATTTGGAACTTCACCATCAGAAAAAGTTTAACGTCATACCCAGGACATGAAGACCCTCAGCCACCGCCTTTTAGCACATATATGATAAAAAGGGTTGAGATTTGCAATAAGGGCATAAGGTTTGGGACAATCATCTAGGTGCTAGTGCTTGACCGACCGCTTAGCCTAGGTAAGGGTCAAAGTGGTGTGCTGCATGTCATGTACTCAGCCACCAGGATTCCATCCTTAAGCAGCACGGGTCGCTATCCGCAGCGAACAGGAACCTAATTTTGGAGGTTCTTATTCAGTGCAGTCGGTTATTTCTATACACAATTTGGGTACTCAGCGTTTACTCAGTGAACTGCATAGAAAGAACTTATTCTGACAAACATCATCAGAATTTGTCGAGTTATTATTTTTGACGCCTTCAATAGCAGAAATCAATCAGTAACTAAACACAACAGATATAATCGGCTTCTGAATACAAAATCAATGCACAATCGAATAATATTTATTGATATATCTTCTTGTTTGGCGACTTCTTTCAATTCTCTTATTGCGTTTCAAACACAAAAAAGAGTGAATCGTAATAAACATGTGATAGATGTGTATACGTGAGTGTTAGTGTGTGTGCACGTGAGATAGAGGGGATAGAGAGGGGGGAGACAGAGAGAGAGAGAAAGAGAGAGAGAGATAGAGAGAGAGAGAGAGAGAGAAAGAGAAGGGAGAGTACATGTGTATGTTTATGTTTGGATGTATTTGTGTGTGCGTGAGAGAGTGAAAGAGAGAGTGAGAGCAAGAGTGTGTGTGTTTCTGTGTGTCTGTGAGGCAGAGAGATACAGTCTGTGTGGGTTGTGTGCGTGTGTGTAAGAGAGAGTATGTGTATTTGTGTGAGAGAATGTGTTTGTGTAAGTTGGGGGAGGGAGAGAGAGTGACAGAGAGAAGGAGAGATAAGAGAGAGATTGAGTGTGTGTGTGTGTGTTTGTGAGAGAGACAGAGTGAGTGAAAGAAAAAGTGTTTGTTTGTGTATGTTTCTTAGAGAGCGAGAGAGAGTGGTGTTACATAATAATGAGATACCTAATATTTATGGCAATAGTGTAGAAATCAAAATGGCCGTTATAAGCTACAGTCCTCGGCCTTGAAGGATGAGTGACGGCGCTTGACCTCACTCTCCCCTTGCCTTCCAGGGATAAATCTTGAGAACCGGAAGGCATAGAAGACCCCGTCTTCCGGTTTAAGGATAGTAAGTAACTCAGTCAGTTAGAAGTTAGAAGCCGAGCTCGTAAGATGTAAGTCTCACAGCGCAGATGTCTGGGTTGGGGATTGAGAATAAAGTAACATCAAAGTAAATCGAAGTCTTGTGTTTATTACCTAAAAACTAACAATGACACAGGGCTTCTGATAAGGAGAAATCCCTAACAGAAACCAGACCCGAAGTCCCCAAGAAAGTCCAGACCTTAGAAGAGACCAGACCAAGATAGACGATCAGAATAGCAAAGCTGGCCAGAAGAAAAGACGACTAGAAGTAAGAAGTAAGAAAGGGTATACAACAGTGGGAGGGAGGAAGGTAGAGAGAGAGAGAGAGAGAGAGAGAGAGAGAGAGAGAGAGAGAGAGAGAGAGAGAATGTGTGCATGTATGTGTGTGTGTGTGTGTTTATTTCCGTTGTCATTGCGAAAAGAAATCAAAACTCGTGTCCCTTAATGTTTATGACAAATAAAATAATATATTTTCTTCTTAAATTTTTTTCCGACTTAAATCCGATTATTTTCTTCGGTGATGGAGAAGGTTAATATTTATGTTGTCAATGTAATAAGTATTTTGAAATAAGTTCGTGCAATCTATTTTTCCTTTTCTGACTAAAATATTAAGAAAATTGCCATGTCATGTTGTTGATTTCGTAGTTTAATTATTAGTACTTCTCAAACTGACGTTCTACAAAATCTTTGGACTCTGCATCATAAAGCAGTCTAAAAAATGTATACTCCTTATACATATTTCCCAAACACTTCGTACAAACAGGATGTGAAACGAAGTCAATTTCTGAAGCGGAGTTTAACAGGTCTGATTTCTTTCTACTAGCCTAGTTGCCTAATCAAGATTAAAAAACCCAGTCTGCCCTACTATTTACCCACAGATGGAGGAAGAATAGTTGGGTTCATGAATTTCCTAATGGTAGTAGCACTATGTGAAATGCAAAAAGCTTCGTTCGAGAACACCCTTTATCTCTCTCTCTCTCTCTCTCTCTCTCTCTATATATATATATATATATATTATATATATATATATATATATATATATATATATATAATATACCAAGCGTCTTGGTAAATCCTCGCGGTGAGAAAAAAAACCAGCAAATAATTGATTGTAAAAATAATACTACCAAACATCAACCGGGGAGAAAAAATTTTTGGAAAAAAGAAAAGACCAAGATAGTCGTACCAAATAATCTATTGGTACAGTATTTGGCCAAAAGAAAAAACAATTTATATGTATATATATATGTATATAAGATATATATATATATATTCATATAACCGCTAGGAGAATAAGCTAATAAGTAAAAAGTACTCAATACCTAAGTAGAGCAAATAATAAAGATAAATCTAATGAGTCAGACGAACCTACTATTAGTTTCGGTTAATGCTCTTTAGATCTTAGCCCTGAAGAGCATTAAGTGAAACTAATAGTCTGACTCATTAGAATTATCTTTATATATATATATATATATATATATATATATATGATTCAGTAGATTAATATAAAAACAAACTCCGTTGGCTTTTGGCTAATTATTTATAATTTACTGAAATATACCAATTACGTGGGTTAACAAAAAAAGCGGACTAAACTAGTCTAAAATCAGACTTAAAGAAGCAACATATAGCCGAAATAAATTTATTCCTGATATATTAGTGTTTTCATATATATATATATAATATATATATATATATATATATATATATGTGTGTGTGTGTGTGTGTGTGTGTGTGTATCACTGTGTGTCTGTATCACTGTGGGCAGTTCGCGCACCAGAGAGAACCACTGGTGGAAGCCACAATATATATATATATATATATATATATATATATATATATATATATATATAATTGTGGCTTCCACCAGTCTACTAGAGACGATAGCGTAGTGTCCAAAACGTTTTCATCTGAACCCGCGGGTGTGTCTGAGCTGGCCAATTTTTGAATGGCTCTCTCTGGTGCGCGAACTGCCCACAGTGATACACACACACAGTGATACATATATATATATATATATATATATATATATATATATATATATATATATATATATATATATATATATCGAGTTCTGCACTGTATTATATTACAAACGCATCCTCCTGTCTTTCGTCTTGGCGATCTATCGAGTTTTGATCTTCTCAACAAAAGACATCAAGTGCATTTTTTTTTATTGACTCAAGACTTTTTATGTAAGTTGTAAGTCAAACAAGAAAACCTCTCGGTCTTGGCGGGAAAGGAAGAAGAAGAGAAAAAAGATCACTGACTGAAAAATTGTATGATATTTCTAGTAACGAATATCCCCAATGCTCTGCTAGAATTAATGGGAGTCTGGTCAACCGGTTTCAATGGACAGATTATGTCATTATGATATCTTCTTCTTCTTCTTCTTCTTCTTCTTCTTCTTCTTCTTTGTCACATTTCTATATCCTTCTTTTTCTTTTTCTTTTTCATCTCCTTTCCCATTACTATCTTCTTCTTCTCTATGGTATTACTCTATTCTATCCTATTATTATTATTATTAGCAGTAGTAGTAGTAGTAGTAGTAGTAGTAGTAGTAATATATCCTATTTCTATCTTCTTCTTCGTCCCATTTCTATATTCTTTTTCTTTTTCTTTTTTATCTTCTTTCCCATTATCTTCTTCTTCTTCTTCTTCTTCTTCTTCTTCTTCTTCTTCTTCTTCTTCTTCTTCTTCTTCTTCTTCTTCTTCTTCTTCTTCTTCTTTCCCATTACTATTTTCTTCTTCTCTATGCTATTACTATATTCTATCCTATTATTATTATTATTATTATCATTTTTATTATTATTATTATTAGTAGTAGTAGTAGTATTAGTATTAGTATTAGTAGTAGTAGTAGTAATATATCCTATTTCTATCTTCTTCTTCTTCGTCCCATTTCTATATTCTTTTTCTTTTTCTTTTTTATCTTCTTTCCCATTATCTTCTTCTTCTTCTTCTTCTTCTTCTTCTTCTTCTTCTTCTTCTTCTTCTTCTTCTTCTTCTTCTTCTTTCCCATTACTATCTTCTTCTTCTCTATCGTATTACTATATTCTATCCTATTATTATTATTATTATTATTATTATTATTAGTAGTAGTAGTAGTAGTAGTGGTATTAGTAGTAGTAGTTCCTATTTCTATATTCTTCTTCTTCTTCTTCTTCTTCTTCTTCTTCTTCTTCTTTCCCATTACTATCTTCTCTATCCTATTATTATATTCTATCCTATTATTATTATTATTATTATTATTATTATTAGTAGTAGTAGTAGTAGTATATCCTATTTCTATATTATTCTTCTTCTTCTTCTTCTTCCCATTTCTATATTCTTTTCTTTTTCTTTTTCATCTTCTTTCCCATTATCTTCTTCTTCTTCTTCTTCTTCTTCTTCTTCTTCTTCTTCTTCTAATATATCTCCTTACTTCGTCTTCCTCTTTAAAAGATATGATGGACAATAGCCAAGAAAATTAAAGGCGAGAAAGAAAAAGATGGAAAGAGATGGAAAGTAGATAATGACAACGGTCGAAAGAACACGTACTTTTTCTATTACATTAATATTCTTCACTTTCATCTTTTTTTTTTTACGTTTCCTATTTTATTTGAGCTTTTACATTCTTTGATAAATACCACAAGGCCGGCTTGATCTCTGTTAGCGAAGTTTCGTCAGGTTAGAGTGTGGGTGCGGTGGGGTAGGTTTGAGCCAAAAGATAGCCATTCATTTTCCTTTAAAAAAAGTATCCCCTGGTTTCGTCTCAAATTCGCAAAAATGGTGTGAGGATTATAGGCACGAAAAGTGGAAGTGGCAAGGTAAGCTTAAATACAGACAGTGTGTATTTCTATTCTTGAGAAAGATCCTTTATCTTTATTTTCTGCTGCTTAAACTCGACATTTGCAATTTCTTGGGGGTTGAAGAGTTGTTGGTTTGTTCTTTTTTCTTTTACGGCATATCAACCTTTTTCGGGTTTTTTTAATGCCGAATCAAGTCATTGTTTGATAAACAAAGCACTCGGATTGCTTACAGTACCAGCTGTTTCTTAAATGGTCACCCTATTAAGTATTGAACAGGCTCATCGCTACAAGGCCGATTAAAATAGTTGGTTAGTTGTTTTGTTCTACGGCATATCAACCCCTTTCGGATTATTTAATGTCGAATCAAGTCATTTTCATAAAAATTGATATACTTCAAATTTCTCATATTGGACTATTCTGGTTTAAGATGAAAGCAAAATTGTCAATTCTATATATGGATATATAGGCAAGTATTGAGAAAATCAGCAGCGTCAAGCAACTTCCGGCAGAACGTAGCCAATAGGCTGCAGGACAAAAAAAGCATCTAAGATCGTTCACTCTGGTATTGTGCACGCCTGTCAACAGGTGCTGAGAACAACTTCCGGTCATCCTCACGCCTATTCTTAGATGATTTGAACTTGGTAAGTTACACTTATCAAAAAATGTTTTTGCAGTGGCAGCCCCTTCATGCCCAGTAGTTGATTGAATCGGTTATTGGAAATTCCAGGGATTTTTGCGTTGGTGCTTATTCGGACATCCTTTTCACATGACCATATATGGGCCACCGTAATTGCATCAAGTTTTTTGATAGTACACTGTTGTTGCAAATCTTGTAGAAAAACAGCAATGGTGTTTCAGACAACAGTAATTTTGAATCATGGAAAACCGTATAAGTGATTGACAGGACTTAACCTTTTACAAACCTTGTAGTTGGTCTCTAATTGAAACGAAAAGATAGTTAGAAAACCTG
>CM042164.1:83533617-83538617 GCA_023376005.1 Doryteuthis pealeii | reverse complement strand
AAATCGTTTTCAGGCAAAGACTGTGGGTGGGCGACCAACCATACACTGAAATCAACCTTAATGAACTATTCGTTCAACAACTTGGGAAGAAATCGTTTTCTGGTCTGTAAAACCGAAGAGAGACGAGTGAGAGTGTTTGATTTAGAATTTAGTGGCGGCTGGCATCATCACCACCATCAACATCATCATCATCATCATCATTACTGATTTTGGACCATATGACCGTAAGGCACCCCTTTTTGATCTCGATTAAGAAAGGACATGTTTTTCATTTACAACGTCAATATCCGGTTGTTTTAACAGACGATTTTTAGATTTTTTTTATTTTAACCCTAACCCCTAACCCTAACCCTAACCTCTAACAAACAACCGGATATTAACGATGTAAATGAAAAAAATGACCTAATGAAACGAAATCGAAAAGGGGTGCCTTAATGTAATATGGTCCTTGATTTTATAGACAGCATCCCATTTATTTACCCCTTATGAAAATTGGGGCTATAGAATACGTTGCCTACACTTCTACTGAGGGGTTAGACAACCCAAATGGGAGCCTTCTGTTGGCTGTGGATATCGACCCATGATGCTTAAGGATGGAATTCTGGTGGCCAAGCAGTCCATGACATGCAACACTCTGCTATGGTCCTCATGCTAGACGGGCTGTCTGAGAGTCCCCTCCGATCAATCGACTGGTTACGTCAAGGTCTGGCACCTATATGAAAGTATTGCCCTTATGGCAGCCTGACACCCTTTTTATCATAGATGTGCTAGAAGGCGGTGTTTGAGGGTCTTTGTGTCGTATGCATGACATTAAACTACATCAAGTGGTGAGGTTTCAATTCTGGAGCTCTGGGAAATGTGGAGTAAACATTTATCGCTATTAATCCCAAGTCGACACTGACTTGGAGTGGTCCAATCGGTGGGTGAAATAGATTAAAAAATAAGTTTAAAAAGAGTGTTAAATCGAACTTAATGGACCTAAATTCCACCATTGTATGTCACCCCGCAGAAAGAAAAAAATACCAAAAAATCAGGGAATTAACCGAAATTAATGAAATTTTCAGTGTTCATATATTAATGAATAAGAGATATAATGCACCAGATATTTTATTTTAACACTTTTACATTTTTTCAGGTCAGTTAACTTTGAACCACGTATCTTTGAGAATCTGTGTTACACCTCAAATGTACGTGGTTCAAAGTTAACTGGCCTGAAAAAATGTAACAGTTTTCAGTGTTCATATATTAATGAATAAGAGATATAATCCACCAGTTATTTTATTTAAAGAATATTAAATTTTTTCAGGTAAGTTTACATATAACCACGTATCTTTGAGAATCTGTATTACACCTCAAAGGTACGTGGTTCAAAGTTAACTGGCCTGAAAAAATGTAAAAGTTTTTGAATAAAGTGTTTATACCAAAAAAACAAGTTTAATAATGTCGTAAAATCTAACAAACCAACCAACTATTTATTTACGACGTTTTCTAAATATACCGTCTTTGCAATATACACAAAACTCTTTCAATATGAAATAGATAATATTAACCGATTCCTTTAATCGATATCACTATAAATCTACAAGTAAAATCAACAATATATTTTTCATATGTAATTAATACATAAAAGTCGTCAGGGTGGCCTAAAGTCGGTATCAGCCAATCAGTGAGGGAATCTATCCCGTTTTCACAAGCGCTAGACCAAGGAAATTGTTTTGGTGTCTGAGGTGGAGCGTCACACCTACCATCAGCTCCTTACTTTACCGCACAGATCCCTGTGCTACTCATTCGCTGAGTTGGCGATTTTATTCAACCTATAATTCACCGAATAAATTAACTATTTGTTTGTTAGGGGTTAGGGTTAGGGGTTAGGGTTAGGGGTTAGTTTTATAATTTTTTTAAAAGTCTAAAAATCGTCTATTAACAAACAACCGGATTTTGACGGTGTAAATGAAAAAAAATGACCTTATGAATCGAGATCACAAAAGGGGTGTCTAAAGGTCATATGGTCCCAATTTTCTTTCCAAACCATACGAGGTAGAAGTACAGGGGCGATTTTCTTGTGTTTATTTATTTATTTATCTATTTGTTTACCATGCTCTCTTGGGCATCTTCTCTATCTTCTCATTTCAACCTTTAAGATAGAGAAAAAATAAAAATATTTTCACAGAAAATATACAATAATAATACAACTAGCAAATATATGCCCCCTCCGGGGGCAACTAATTAAGTTTTAATGTAATAAAATATTATATTAAATTAGAAAGGCAAATGTAATTATATAAGGATGCAGATAAAAAAAAAAGATTTGAAACAAAGGGAGATATAATCGAAAATTAGAACAACGGGAACTTACTCTTCCATCTCTCCCGTCTTTCATTGCTAAATTTTCCTAATTTAACTATTTAGTTAAAATAGGAAGAAAAGAATAAACTTACAGTTATTTCTTTTTGTTAATGGATTTCTTTTAAGATTTATCTCCGAGATTTTTGTTCATATTCATTAAGATAAAACCAAATAATTAGAAATCAATAATACTAAGCACATATTTACTGAAATCAAATTTCTAAGATCAATATGCAAATAAGCATTTCCGTTCACACTGTAAACGCTATTTTGTTGTATTTATAAATACAATTGCATGTTATTAATATGTAGATATACCCAACAGTATTAATATTGTAAAACAATTTAATTAATAATTGAGGTTTAAATAAAAATCAAATTATGGAGAATGTGTCGTAAATAACTAAAGGGAATTGTAATTTGTGTAGTGATATAGTTTCGGTTACAAACAGAAAAATGCACAATCTCCATTATAATAAGATATTTATATACAGATCAAATTATGTTAAGCGATTTATCCGATACTTCCCAAAATATCCTGTGTTTGGAAAATCATATAGGTACTAGGACTTGACATGGTCAACAGATTGATCAGAGGGGGCCTCTCCGACCGCCCGTCTAGCTTAAGCAAGGGTCAAAGTGGCGTGTCATTAACTGTTTAGCCACCTGGTTTCCATCCTTAAGCATCACAGAGCGCCACCTAGTTTCCATCCTTAAGCATCACAGGGCGCCACCTACGGCCAACAAGAGGCCCCATTACGGGGTGCTCCACATTCCCCAAACCTCCAGAACTGGAACCTCACCATCAGATAGACTTTAACGTCATTCCCAGGACATGTAGACCCTCAGACATCGCTTTCTAGCACCCATATGATAAAAAGGGTTGGGACTTGCTATAAGGGGCAATCATATAGGTACTAGGGCTTGAAATGGCCAACCGATTGATCGGAGGGGCGCCTCTCCGACCGCCTTATCTAGCCTAAGTAAGGATCTAAATGGAGTGTTGCATGTCATGGACTGCTCATCCACCAAGACTCCGTCCTTAAGCATCACGGGTCGCCACCCACGGCCAACAAGGGACGCCATTAAGCTTATGCAGAGGTTCAGTCGGTGTATTCTAACACACCCACCCACCAGTGCGGTTCTTGATAGAAAATAACTGAAGAGTTCCACATATTTTCCAATAGTGCAGATATCAATTTCACCAAAATAAACTGTGAATTGAACGAACGGCGAGGTACGATGATGAAGTGGGGTCTGTTAGGTAGTTGAGGGGTTGTTGGTGAGAATGAGGTTAAAGTAAGGTCCTTTTTTTGTCAGTCCATTAGAAGAAAGCCCAAAAGGTGTGTGTGTGGGGGGGAGAAAATCAAACACTTCATTTAGACAAACACCAGCTTATCAGAAAATCTTTTCATCGATAATTAATTTTTCAGTAGAGAAAAAAAAAAAAAGAAAAAGAACAAAAACGTCTTTCTTTTTGTTGTTTTGTTTTGAAATCTGTTGTTTTCAATGCTTCATATTTAATTCAATCTTGGGAAAGAGAAATTGCCAATATTGTGGTTTGTTTTTTTTGTTGCTCTAGTGCAGCCGCCGCCGCACACCTGAGACTTCGGTTCTTTTGACGGAAATTGCCAAAGAAATTTCCAAGAGTTTTTCGAATTTTTGAAAAACTTTTTTCTTTTACTTTTTCATTACCGAAAAACAAGATAAAGAGTAAAAATAATTACCAGAATAGCTTTTCCTTTTATAACGTGTTATATATATATATATATATATATATATATATATATATATATATATACGAGTGTGTGTGTGTGTCTGTCTGTCTGTGTAAAGATCGAAATACCTCACGTGCAAAAAATGATACATCCAAACGTATAATCAGAAAGACTCCTAAGGAATAGTCTCTAACTCTCTCACTGAAACCCACACACACACACACACACACACACACACACACTCACACACACACAGTACACACAGATACACACACATACACACTCACACACACACAACACAGCTACACACACTCACACACACACACATATACACACAGATACACACAGATACACAAACTTACACACACACACACACCCAGATACACACACTCAAACACACACAACACACATTCACACACTCACGCACACACACACGCCCCCCACACGCCCCCACACACAGATACACACACTCTCACACACACACACACACACACACACACACACACACACACACATATATATATATAATATATATATATATATATGCAGATGATTTTCTTTGCTATATTTATAGATAAAAAGTGTCAATATCAGTCATAAAGCATTTACACACACACACACACACACACACACACACACACACATATATATATATATATATATATTATATATATATATAAGATAGATAGATAGATAGATATAAATGAATAGATGGATACCTTGGTGCAGATATGAATTTATTTATCTATTTATTTACAATACTTCATAATGATCATATCAGTGAAAACCTGACTGCTACAGAGTACCATTGACTCTATATCTACTTTAACCTAACACACACCCACGCACGCACACATATCTATATGTCTGTCTGTCTGTCTGTCTCTCTCTCTCTCTCTCACTCTCTGTTAATGTGTAACTGTGTGTGTGTTTATT
>CM042164.1:83516117-83528617 GCA_023376005.1 Doryteuthis pealeii | reverse complement strand
TAAGTGGACGTTTATTTAGTAAACAAACCCGGCCGTAAGCTCTTCGGCGAAGTGAATAAGATTTATAATATATATATATATATATATATTATATATACAATTAGACCCTCCACATTAGAATCAAAGAACATATCCACACACGTGCATCCTCATTCCACAAACATTTAATCAAATGCAAAAATAAATACAATAGTTTTTCCGTTAAGATAGAGACAGTAATACGAAACATTGGTAATCTCAGAATTATAGAAAGTTTATTAATAGCCAATTAGGTCCTAGTATAAACAATAGATTAGAGCTAAACACTGAATACATAATTAATTAAAATACACGTTCCTCACAGTATATAATACATAGTATGTACATTTCATTATACATATATCAAATGAATATTACATAAATATATAAATAGATGAAAATAATAACATTGAAATTGATTTAACGGCTAAATGTCCATCACGCAAAGTGAGCGTGGCGTTTAAAAAAAAGAACACTACGAGACGCGTGCTTATAACATAAAAAAAAAAATAACGACCCAAAAAAATGTGCTTTCAAATTAATACATTATAACATATATATATATATATATATATATATATATATATATATATATATATATATATATAATCCAACACTCCTGAGAAGAAATCTACCTTACGACATAGGAGTTTCTTTAAACAACCTGTTGCAGTTTGAGAGCTCAATAATGCAAAATCTCTAAGTCTTTTGTTATTTCTTTACTTTCTTTACTAGAGTTCGAATCACAAACGGTGCGGCTTTCCTGTCTATAACTCTGCCGATGAGGCCTAATAGGCCGAAATGCGCATTCAGAGATTGACTTTTTCTCGATTTGTTTAGCCTTACATTTGAACATACATGCCTGCCAAATTCATAATTATCAACTAATTCAATTTCAAAATTAGGCATGACTTCAATTAAGTACACATTCTCCCAAAAATTGTCAGCCAAAGCCATATCAAAAACACATTGTGTGTTTGTTTACTTCTCATATATATATATATATATATATATATATATATATATCACAATGATTGTTTCCCCGGAAATTTGATCTCTCTGTGACCGTAAAATATATAAACAAACCTATCTAATTAATAGTTTTAAAACACCAGTCCCCGCTATAGCTGTCAGTGGACGAGTGGATAAGATATCAGGCTGCCATACGGTCAGTCTGAGTTCGACCCTAGCCAAAGATAGTTGTGTGTAGCCACACTGAAGAGGCGTGAAGCGCGAAAACACGTGTCTGTGGGTGACTTATTAATATATATATATATTAAAAGAAGTATATTTTGAAAGCATTCCCCTTATATTCTAACAAACTTGTGAGCCCCCCCTCTCTTACAAATCTCTACTGTCATTGTTTGTTTAAACGCAACTTGTGAACTCTTACTACTAATTCCTACTGCTACTGCTCGTTTAAAAAGCGACAAAACGGAAACATTCCACCAGTTTTACACCTGAAGATGGCACAAAGACATGCCAAAAGCGCTCGTGAAAAAACCTTTAGTGGATTGCTACACCAATTCCACCCTGACATTAAAAAGATGGCCAGATAGTTAGAAAGGATCGAACAAAAACTCGTTCGACAAAAATCGTCAGTAGAGTTTAACAAATTAATATATATTACGTAGCTGCAGTTTCATGCATTTAATGCAATCTGCAGACGGTTGAAGATATCAAAATATTAAAACGGTGGCTTGTTCAGGGATATTATAACGTGAAGCGCGCTCACGCAATGGAATGTTATGACGCAAGACTTATATCTAAAAAAAAATAATCATGCACGCGGTGTCCATATGGAAAAAAAGAGGCTTTTTTAAATATTTCAATATTCTAATATTTTTGATCGTCTGAAGATTGTATGCTATGCATGAAACTGCAGTTACGGTATATTAATTCCATGATATCTAATCTCTGGTTTAAAACTGCTCTGCTATTTTAGCAATGAGCAACATCATATGCTAATACTTTTCATATTATTCTCCATTATATTATATATAATATATATATATATATATATATATATATATATATATATATATAATATTTAAATAAATAACAAAGACTTAGAGATCCTGCATTATAGACTATTTCAGGGTGCTTAGACAAAAATGTCTAATTCTCCCGACTCATCAGATGCGAATGATGAATTCTTTATTTTTTACGGCATTTGAAAACAAAAACTACTAAATAAGTGAACAGGGGTGTCCCTGAATTCCGAATTAATTGAATTAACAGCAACTCCTATCAAATTACTGACAAGCGGTCAGATATCTTTGGTTTTATTATTGTTTACTATTATTTGTATTTTTATTCCTATTTTTATTACTCTACAGCTGAGCAGGACAGGACAATTTTAAAAGGAAGGGAAAAAAAAATCTGTTTTCAAATGCCCTAAAAAATAAAGAATTCATCATTCGCATCTGATGAGACGGGAGAATTAGACATTTTTGTCTAAGCTCCCTGAAATAGTCTATAATGCAGGATCTCTAAGTCTTTTGTTATTTATTTAAATATAAATTTGCTCTGTGACTCTAACAATAAGAGCACACATTGAGCTCTCAAACTTTTGGATTATATATATATATATATATATATATATATATATATATATATATATATATATATATATATATATTATTTCTCTGAATGTTTGAGATAAGGCTTGAAGATTAGTATAATTTGCATTATTCGGACTATTGTCCCCATCTTCATTGTTATTTCTACAATTGTACATATATATATATATGTGTGTGTGTGTGTGTGTGTATTAGCAGTTCATACATATAAATGTATTGATATAGATTTTGTATTCTGTAAATAGATAGATAGATAGATAGATAAATTGATAGATACGTGTATGTGTAAAAATATTTAAAAACAAATTTTATGCCATTAATTAATTTTGCAACTTTAAATGATTTGACACAGATAAAAGGTGACAAGAAATGTAAATTGTGTGGGATGTAGGGAAATCAACGCCACAACGTGATATGTCGAAATACGTGTCTTTGGATGATTATATATATATATATATATATATATTATATATATATATTATATATATATATATATCACCGATATTGACGCATATTATTGTCACCAACTCATAAGCTTCTTTCCTTTTTTGTCACTTTGACCGATCATTTGTTAGCACCTGTCATGGAATTTGGAAACACAATGACGCTGATGCACAGACACTTCATTTATTAAGGGAGAGAAAGGTGGCATTTTACTTATGGGGAGATGATTAATTGCAAATAGATTGGAGGGACTACACTATGATAAGTATTTAATACTCATAAACCATTTTAAAATATAATGATTGGAGTGAGTGAATAGAGACTCATGATGATTAAGTTATAGAAATTGCTTATTATATATACTAACACATATATGCACTCTCCGGGTGCAAGTATTAACATCATAAAATATCATATTAAATTAGAAAGTCTAAATAAAACTAAATAAGAATGCAGATAAAATGGTTTGAAACAGAGAGCGGTATAATCGGAAAATAAAACAGCTGTAGCTTCCTCTTTCCACCCACCCCCGTCTTTCCTTGCTAAACTTTTCTAATTTAACTATTTAGTTAAATAAGAAAGTAAAGAATAAAATTACAGTTATTTCGTTTTGTTAATTGATTTCTTTTAAGATTTATCTCCGAGATTTTTGCTCATATTCATTAAGATAAAATCAAATAATTAGAAATCAACAATACCAAGCACATATTTATTAAAATCAAATTTTAAATACCAATATGCAAATTAGCCTTCCCGTTCACACAGTAAACCACTTTTTGTTGTACATATAAATACAATTGCATGTTATTAGTACGTAGATATGACCAGCAGCATCAATAATGGAAAACAATTTTATTAATAATTGAGGCTTAAATAAAAATGATTCATGGAGAATGTGATGTATAATAACTAAATGGATAGTGACTTGAGTAGTGATATAGTTTCGGTTACAGACAAACAAACACATAATCTCCATTATAATAAGATATATATATATTCGAAAATGGTTTTAAAAAGCGTGTGCATTGTGAGATGTTATAATAAATACAATTTCACAATTTTTTTTTCCCCCTCTGAAAAAGATATCTTTTTTTCGGTCACGTCTCATCAGAGAAGCATACTGTGACACGTCACCTACTTGATAATCCTGCATGCGCAGCGTCTTATAATCATTCAATGTTCACTATATAAGAGGCCGCTGACAACGAATTACGTCTTTCAATTCTTGAATCCTTATTGATCAGCAAATTCCGTCCTGAACTCTGTATACAAAAACAATCCTTCAATTTACTGTTATTCGGATCCAACCACTCCCTCACAATAATATTGTTGATAATAACTCTGCTTTTCTCACAACTTTGCTACGTAATATATATATATATATATAATATATATATATATATATATATATATATATACTTCCACATCTGCGGATTTTACACATTATTCCTCGTACAAACATTAGTGTCACGGTATGCTTCTCTGATGAGACGTGACCGAAAAAAAGATATCTTTTTCAGAGGAAAAAAAAAATTGTGAAATTGTATTTATTATAACATCTCACAATGCACATGCTTTTTAAAACCATTTTCAAATTTTGCTCGTACCACAATCTATTCATATATATATATATATATATATATTATATATATATATGTAGTACATTAAGAAAAATGAAAAAAAAACACAGGTTTAAATGGGTTAAGTGGTGAATTTATTGGCCGACGCTGCAGTGTTACGATCTATTAATAAGATCATCTTCAGGGCATTTGTTGGTATATGGAAGGGGATAAGAAATTATTTATCACAGAATAACGAGAAAAGCGAGTGGTAGTCATTGTTATTCATCTGTTTAAAAATTTTTGTGGTTTGAAAAAAGGGGACGGTTTGAAATATGACGTCAAATATTCCCTTTTATGGCGTGACTATGGGACGGTGTAGGTGTGTGTATTGAAAGGAAACATTGTGCATTTTTTAGGTGTGTGGTTGTGTGTGTGTGCGTATGTATAAATTTTTGCGATAACGACAGCGGAAATAAACCTTAAGGTTGTGTGTGTGTGTTGTGTGTTGTGTGTGTGTGTGTGTATTGGTAAGAGGTAGTGGGAGAGGTGTCTGGGCATCAAAATAATTTTTTTTATTTTTTATATTAAGGAAGAGAGGAAGTATATATATTATGATATTATATATTGGTACAAGTGATAACCTACTCGACTTTCACCATAAGAACTTCAGGTTAATCCAAGAATTAATCGAGATAGCGAAACGCAATGAACCAGACGTGGTAATCGATTGCTATTAATCGGTATCTCGATTAATCAAGGATTTAACCTGGATCTGTATGGTGAACTCGAGTTATATTATGATAAATTGCTCCTCCGACGTTGAGCACTTTTGTATTTGTTATATCGCTGACTTACCTCCCCCCTGAATTCTGCACCACCTAACCATTGTCGGAGCCATATCACCGGCAAGTCACCTTTCTTATCTCTCTGNATTCCATGTTCATGTTGCATTACATGCGTGCACGAGATTACTGCAACCGTTGGAATATGTCGATGAACATTATTAGTTAGATTAGATGCATACACTACGTGAGTAACAGGAGGAAGAAGAGATATTAGCCCTATCGGTTGGGCTTTAGAATACGACTGCAGAGGGGTAAACCACCACCCAATAGGGCCACCTGTTGGTCGTGGGTGGCGAATCCTGATGCTTAAGGACGGAATCAGGTTGCATTACATACATGCACAAGATTACTGTAACCACTGGAATATGACCATGAACATTATTAGTTAGACTAGCAAATATATGCACCCTCCGGGTGCAAGTATTTAAGTTTTGATATAATAAAATATCATATTAGATTAGAAAGGCTAATGAAACTGACTAAGAATGCAGATAAAAAGATCTGCAACAGAGGGGGTATAATCGAAAAATAGAACAACTTTGAAACTAACTATTCCATCATTTTCCATTACTCCCCTCTTTCATTGGTAAATTTTCCTAATTTAACTATCTAGTTAAAAAAAGGAAGTAAAGGATAATATTACAGTTATTTCTTCTTGTAAATAAATTTCTTTTAAGATTTATCCACGAGATTTTGGTTTATATTTCTTAAGATCAAACCAAACAATTAGAAATCAATAATACCAAGCACATATTTATTAAAATACAATTTTAAATATCAATATGCAAATTAGCCTTCTCGTTCAAACTGTAAACCGCTATTTTTGTATATATAATACAATTGCATGTTTATTAGTACGTAGATATGGTCAACAGTATTAATAATGTATAACAATTTTTATTAATAACTGAAGGTTTAAAAGAATGAAATCATGGAGAATTTGACGTAAATAATTAAGGGAATTGTGACTTGAGTAGTAATATAGTTTCGGTTACTGACAGAAAAACACACAATCTCCATTATAATAAGATTATATACACCTCAGTCGGTAGAGCATCCTCCTGGGAACAACAAGATTCCAGATTCGATACCGGTCCTTGCCAACTCAGCGTATGAGTAGCATAGAGATGTGTGCGGTAAAGTGAGGAGGTGGTGGTAGGTGTGGCGCTTGATCTCAGGCGCTAAAACCAGTCTTGTTGGACTAGCGGTAGTGAAAAGGGGGTAGACTCCCTCGCTATCTGGCTGATACCGACTTTACGACTATACTTACTTTATATGCATACACTACGTGAGTAACAGAATGAAGAAGAGATATGATTAGCCCTGTCGGCTGGGGCTTTAGATTACACCGACTGCACCACTGCAGAGGGGTTAGACCGCTCTCAATAGGACCACCGTGATGCTTAAGGACGGAATCCTGGTGGTTGAGCATTCCATGGTCTGATGAACTCCACTTTGGCCCTTACTTAGGCGAGACGGGCGGTCGAAGAAGCACCCTCCGATCAATCGGCTTACCATGCCAAGCCCTAGCACCTATCTGATTGCCCCAACCTTATGGCAACCCCAAACCCTAAAAGACAATGTCTGAGTATCTGCATGCCCTGGGAATGACGTTAAACTCTATCTGGTTTCTGTTTATCCAGTTATGGAGGTCTGGGGAATATGGAGCGCCTCTTCATCACTATTGCTCCCAGTTTTACTCTGACCTGGAGTGGTATTACCTGTTTGGGTCCCATCTATAGGTTAAATAAATAAAAATATTTCTAAAAAGATTGTGTTAAAAAATTCTTCTTCCAAACTAAGCTACGAATCTTTGACAATTTTCCGGCATTAAATGACCCATCAAGATTGATACGCCGTAAAACAAAACAAATAAACATATATGATATGAGATCATGAAAGATGATGAGTGAAAGAAGGACAAGTGAACGGGTATGATTTATGATACCAAGCTGGTGAGGCTAGGTATCTCGCCTGAGATATTCATTACGGAGAAAGGAAAAGATAAACCTGGTTTCAAATTCATTAATCATAATCAGGCCAAGCTGTGTTACTCATACCTGAATTTGCGAACCCGTAACCATGTGCTTCGTAGGCGGACGCTCTATCTACTGAGTTAAAATGATAGGCTTAAATAGTACCACTTGCAAATAGTCCGTATTACAATAACTAACACTAAATTCGTCTATTTCATTAATATTGGTTTGTTTGTTTGTTTGTTGATTTTAACGGTATATCAACCGTTTGGGGTTATGTCATGCCTAACGGTTAGGAAGTAATATATATTGTGTATTTATATTTATATTTTTTAGTAATTTTAGTAAAAGGACAATCATATAGGTGCTAGGGCTTGACATGACCAGCCGATTGATCGGAGGGGCCTCTCCGACCGCCCGTCTAGCCTAAGAAAGGGTTCAAGTGCTTATTCATCAGGATTCCGTCCTTAAGCATCACGGTTTGCCCCCAACGGCCAACAGGGGGTCCCATTGGGGGGTCTTATCTCTCTGCAGAGGTGCAGTTGATGTATTCCAACACCCCAGACGACAGAGCTTCACAAAAGATAGCATCCAGTCCTAAACTAATATTTTCTAATATTCTTCTGACAAAGAAAGTTGATGATGCTCGTTACCAAAATAAATAAATAAATAAAAACAAAATATTCTAAAATAGCTCGAAAAATTCATGTACGGCTTCAAGTTTATTGTTTGTTTATTGATTTTAACGGCATATCAACCCGTCTGGGGTTATGTCATGCCTAATGGTTAGGAAGTTATACATATCGTGTATTTGTATTTATACTTTTTAGTAATTTGTTTTAACAATGTGTTAGCATTATTGGGGATTATGTTGTATGGTATTGATTTGTTTCATGTCTATATTCTATGGTATGATTTTATTTCCCTCAAAAAGGAGAGAATATCCTCCATGTTGACGTTTTCAAACAGATTTTTCATATTGTTGGCTTAAAAAAACGGTTTCTGATGTGAGCAAAAAACCTGCATTCCATTAATAAGTGTTTAACAGTCAAAGGTCTTTGACATGTTCCAGATTGTGGTTGTTGTTCTTGTTTGAGTATATAAGAATACGTTAGTCTTGTATGATCAATGCGTAATCGGGACACACTGATTTGTTCCTTTCTAGACTTTCTTAAAGTTGGTCTCCAGTATCTCAAAGTGGGTTTGATTAGAAAGAGTTTATTGTGGACGTTGTTATTCCAGCGTTGAAGTTTTGGAGAAGGAAAACTCTGAATTCAAACCAGTAGTACCCCGCTTAAAAATGTACCGTATATCAAATCTTACTCGAGGCTGAGGATTTACGTAAATACATAATCTACTGGTTGAGCTGGGAGGAATTCCCGGGGTATAGTGACTTACCTACAGGACCTACATCGTAGTAATCGAATTCGATCCACAGTCACACTAATACGATCACTTTTAGACTAATACCCTAAGGAAAGTTTCGTTGGTTGGATTTTACGGTATGTCAACCCTTGTTGGGTTATTCTATGCTGAGGACATTTTGGTTTATACACAATTTGGGTACTCAGTTTTTATGAGAACATTTTTATAAACACATTTATTTCTATTTAAGCCATAGATCGGGCCCTAAAAGGTACTACCACTCCGGGTCAAAGTGGACCTAGGATTAATGGTGATGAAGTAGTTCTCCCCATTTCCAGGAGTTCCAGAATTGGAACTTTACCATCAGAAAAAAAGTTTAACGTCATACTCAGGACATGAAGACCCTCAGGCACCGCCTTTTAGCACATATATGATAAAAAGGGTTGGGGTTTGCCATAAGGGCATAAGGTTTGGGACAATCATCTAGGTGCTAGTGCTTGACGTGAACAGGCCAACTGCTTAGCCTAGGTAAGGGTCAAGGTGGTGTGCTGCATGTCATGTACTCAGCCATCAGGATTCCATCCTTAAGCACCACGGGTCGCCATCCGCATCGAACAGGAACCTAATTTTGGAGGTTCTTATTCAGTGCAGTCGGTTATTTCTATACACAATTTGGGTACTGAGCGTTTACTCAGTGAACTGTATGGAAAGAACTTATTCTGCCAAACATCATCAGAATTTGTCGAGTTATTATTTTTGACGCCTTCAATAGCAGAAATCAATCAGTAACTAAACACAACAGATATAATCGGCTTCTGAATACAAAATCAATGCACAATCGAATAATATTTATTGATATATCTTCTTGTTTGACGACTTCTTTCAATTCTCTTATTGCGTTTCAAACACAAAAAAGAGTGAATCGTAATAAACATGTGATAGATGTGTATACGTGAGTGTTAGTGTGTATGCACCTGAGATAGAGGGGAGAGAGAGAGGGGAGTCACAGAGAGAGAAAGATAGATAGAAAGATAGAGAGAGAGAGAGAGAGAGAGAGAGAGAGAGAGATAAAGAGAAGGGAGAGTACATGTGTATGTTTATGTTTGGATGTATTTGTGTGTGCGTGAGAGAGTGAAATAGAGAGTGTGAGTAAGAGTGTGTGTGTTTCTGTGTATCTGTGAGGGAGAGAGATACAGTGTGTGTGGGGGTGTGTAAGAGAGAGTATGTGCATTTGTGTGAGAGAATGTGTTTGTGTAAGTTGGGGGGGGGGAGAGAGTGACAAAGAGAAAGAGAGATAAGAGAGAGAGAGAGATTGAGTGTGTGTGTGTTTGTGTGTGTGAGAGAGAGTGAGTGAAAGAGAAAGTGTGTTTGTGTATGTTTCTGAGAGAGAGAGAGAGAGAGAGAGAGAGAGAGAGAGAGAGAGAGAGAGAGAGAGAGAGAGAGAGAGAGAGAGAATGTGTATGTGTGTGTGTGTCTATTTCCGTTGTCATTGTGAAAAGAAATCAAAACTCATGTCCCTTAATGTTTATGACAAATAAAATAATATATTTTCTTCTTAAATTTTTTTCCGACTTAAATCCGATTATTTTCTTCAGTGATGGAGAGGGTTAACATTTATGTTGTCAATGTAATAAGTATTTTGAAATAAGTTCGCGCAATCTATTTTTCCTTTTCTGACTAAAATATTAAGAAAATTGCCATGTCATATTGTTGATTTCGTAGTTTAATTATTAGTACTTCTCAAGCTGACGTTCTACAAAATCTTTGGACTCTGCATTATGAAGCAGTCTAAAATATGTATACTCCTTAAATATATTTCCCAAACCCTCCGCACGAACAGGATGGGAGACGAAGTCAATTTCTGAAGCGGAGTTTAACAGGTCTGATTTCTTTCTCCTAGACTAGTGGCCTAATCAAGATTAAAGAACCCAGTCTGCCCTACTATTTACCCATAGCTGGAGGAAGAATAGTTGTATTCATACATTTCCCAATGGTATTAGCGCTATGTGAAATGCAAAAAGACTCGTTCGAGAACACCCCTTATATATATATATATATATATATATATATATATATATATATATATAATATACCAAGCGTGTTGGTAAATCCTCGCGGTGAGAAAAAAACCCAGCAAATAATTGATTGTAAAAATAATACTACCAAACATCAACCGGGGAGAAAAAATTTTTGGAAAAAAGAAAAGACCAAGATAGTCGTACCAACAAAAAATAATCTATTGGTACAATATTTGGCCAAAAGAAAAACAATTTATATGTATATATATATGTATATAAGATATATATATATATATATATATATATATATATATATATATATATCATATAACCGCTAGGAGAATAAGCTAATAAGTAAAAAGTGCTCAATACCTAAGTAGAGCAAATAATAAAGATACATCTAATGAGTCAGACGAACCTACTATTAGTTTCGGTTAATGCTCTTTAGATCTTAGCCCTGAAGAGCATTAAGTGAAACTAATAGTCTGACTCATTAGATTTATCTTTATATATATATATATATATATATATATATATATATATATGATTCAATAGATTAATATGAAAACAAACTCCGCTGGCTTTTGGCTAATTATTTATAATTTACTGAAATATACCAATTACGTGGGTTAACAAAAAATCGGACTAAACTAGTCTAAAATCAGACTTAAAGAAGCAACATATAGCCGAAATAAATTTATTCCTAATATATTAATGTTTTCATATATATATATATATATATATATATTATATATATGTGTGTGTGTGTGTGTGTGTGTGTGTGTATCACTGTGTGTGTGTATCAGTTTCGCGCACCTGAGAGAACCACTGGTGGAAGCCACAATATATATATATATATATATATATTATATATATATATTGTGGCTTCCACCAGTCTACTAGAGACGATAGCGTAGTGTCCAAAAACGTTTTCATCTGAACCCGCGCGTGTGGCTGAGCTGGCCAATTTTTGAATGGCTCTCTCTATGCGCGAACTACCCATAGTGATACACACACACAGTGATACATATATATATATATGTGTATTATATATATATATATATATATATATATATATATATATATATATATATATCGAGTAGTTCTGCGCTGTATTATATTACAAACGCATCCTCCTGTCTTTCGTCTTGGCGATCTATCGAGTTTTGATCTTCTTAACAAAAGACATCAAGTGCATTTTTTTTTCTTGACTCAAGACTTTTTATGTAAGTTGTAAGTCAAACAAGAAAACCTTTCGGTCTTGGCGGGAAAGTAAGAAGAGAAAAAAGATCACTGACTGAGAAATTGTATGATATTTCTAGTAACGAATATCCCCAATGCTCTGCTAGAATTAATGGTAGTCTGGTCAACCGGTTTCAATGGACAGATTATGTCATTATGATATCTTCTTCTTCTTCTTCTTCTTCTTCTTCTTCTTCTTCTTCTTCTTCTTCTTCTTCTTCTTTCCCATTACTATCTTCTTCTTCTCTATGCTATTACTATATTCTATCCTATTATTATTATTATTATTAGTAGTAGTAGTAGTAGTAGTAGTAGTAGTATATCCTATTTCTATATTCTTCTTCTTCTTCGTCCCATTTCTATATTCTTTTTCTTTTTCTTTATCATCTTCTTTCCCATTATTATCTTCTTCTTCTTCTTCTTCTTCTTCTTCTTCTTCTTTGTCATA
>CM042164.1:83478617-83511117 GCA_023376005.1 Doryteuthis pealeii | reverse complement strand
TGTCTCTCTCTGTCTCTCTTTCTCTCTCTCTCTCTCTCTCTATATATATATATATATATATATGTGTGTGTGTGTGTGTGTGTGTGTGTATGTGTGAATAAAAAGGCCTTAAATCCCAGGGATCTCGTGATTATGGACCATTTCCACTTGTGGTCCATAATCACGATACATCTGGTATTTAAGGCCTTTTTATTCACAAATAAATGTGCTCTGTCTATAAAAATTAAGCATTGAGCTCTCTCATATGGAACCTGAACTCTACAAAAAACTACTGATAGAGAATAGGACCAGCCTAGAATCCCCTTGTACCAAGAAACTTGGTACCCCAACAAAGTATATATATATATATATATATATATATATATATATATATATATATATATATATATGAACAGAGAATGAATCAACGGAAAATAAAGATAAAAAGATATCAAGCATGTCATAGTTTTGATTGTTGGCGAATAAAGATTAAGAACCCGGATGAGAAGAAACAATGAATATAAGAAAGTGTTCATTCAATACGGAGAGGCGGTTTAGAGAACTGAATTACTATCTTGTTATGGAGATATTAAAAACAACTCTAATTCATAGCGAGAGGACGAAAAGATGTATTCATGCTTTTTCCTTAGACATTACCATATATGGATGTATATATTCAACTAGCTTTACCCCACTTAAAAATTGATCGTGCGACGTGTTCTGCTATTGGCTGCGGGTGGGGGTAAATACATGAATTATCACCCAATGAGTATCCTAATCTCTCAACTATCCATGGTCAGTCAAATTGCTTTCCTATTATCGATTACAGAAACCCTAAAAATGAATCCCAAATAAGCGTAAATAATAGGGCGGCGTGGGTTCTTCTGCATTGGTTAGTCCATTCGTATAATGAATTCAAATCAGCTGTACTGAACTTAAAATTGATCTTCTGTCACATCCTGCTCTCAGCTATCCAGGGTCAGTGAAATTAGTTTCCTATCTATCATCCTTCGGCAGAAACTCTAAATATTAATCCGAACTAAGCGTAAATAATAGGGCAGAGGTGTTTCTGCCTTGGTTATTCCACTCGTCTAGCAGAAGAAAATATATTCAGATCAGCTGTACCACGCTTAAAATTTGGTCTTGTGTCGCATCCTGCTCTTTGGCTGAGAGAGGAAGAAAATACATAAATTATGACTACTGGACCACCCGGTGAGTGTCCTAATCAATCAACTATCCAGGGTCAGTGAAATTAGTTTCCTATCTATCATCATTCAGCAGAAACCCTAAATATTAATCCCAACTAAGCGTAAATAATAGGGCAGAGAGGGTTCTGCCTTGGTTAGTCCACTCATCGAGCAGAAGAAATATTTTCAGATTAGCTGTACCACCGTTAAAATTTGGTCTCGTGTCGCATCCTACTCTTTGGCTGAGAGTGGAAGAAAATACATAAATTATGACTACTGGACCACCCGGTGAGTATCCTAATCAATCAACTATCCAGGGTCAATGAAATTAGTTTCCTATCTATCATCATTCAGCAGAAACCCTAAATATTAATCCCAACTAAGCGTAAATAATAGGGCAGAGAGGGTTCTGCCTTGGTTAGTCCACTCGTCTAGCAGAAGAAATATTTTCAGATCAGCTGTATCACGCTTAAAATTTGGTCTTGTGTCTTATCCTGCTCTTTGGCTGAGAGTGGAAGGAAATACATAAATTATGACTACTGGATCACCCGGTGAGTGTCCTAATCAATCAACTATCCAGGGTCAGTAAAATTAGTTTCCTATCTATCATCCTTCGGCAGAAACCCTAAAAATGAATCCCAAAAAGCGTAAATAATAGGGCAGAGAGGGTTCTGCATTGGTTAGTCCACTCGTCTAATGAATTCAAATCAGCTGTACTGCAATTAAAATTGATCTTGTGTCACATCCTGCTCTCAGCTATCCAGGATCAATGAAATTAGATTCCTATCTATCATCCTTCGACAGAAACCCTAAATATGAATCCCTACTAAGCGTAAATAATAGGGCAGAGAGGGTTCTGCCTTGGTTATTCCACTCGTCTAGCAGAAGAAAATATATTCAGATCAGCTGTACCACGCTTAAAATTTGGTCTTGTGTCGCATCCTGCTCTTTGGCTGAGAGAGGAAGAAAATACATAAATCATGACTACTGGACCACCCGGTGAGTGTCCTAATCAATCAACTATCCAGGGTCAATGAAATTAGTTTCCTATCTATCATCTTTAGGCAGAAACCCTAAAAAATTATTCCCTACTAAGAGTAAATAATAGGACAGAGAGGGTTCTGCCTTGGTTATTCCACTCGTCTAGCAGAAGAAAATATCTTAAGATCAGCTGTACTACGCTTAAAATTTAGTCTTGTGTCGCATCCTGCTCTTTGGATGAGAGTGGAAGAAAATACATAAATTATGACTACTGGACCACCCGGTGAGTGTCCTAATCAATCAACTATCCAGGATCAATGAAATTAGTTTCCTATCTATCATCTTTCGGCAGACACTCTAAAAATTATTCCCTACTAAGCGTAAATAATAGGGCAGAGAGGGTTCTGCCTTGGTTAGTCCACTCGTCTAGCAGAAGAAAATATATTCAGATCAGCTGTACCACGCTTAAAATTTGGTCTTGTGTCGCATCCTGCTCTTTGGCTGAGAGTGGAAGAAAATACATAAATTATGACTACTGGACCACCCGGTGAGTATCCTAATCAATCAACTATCCAGGGTCAATGAAATTAGTTTCCTATCTATCATCCTTCGACAGAAACCCTAAATATGAATCCCTACTAAGCGTAAATAATAGGGCAGAGAGGGTTCTGCCTTGATTAGTCCACTCGTCTAGCAGAAGAAAATATATTCAGATCAGCTGTACCACGCTTAAAATTTGGACTTGTGTCTTATCCTGCTCTTTGGCTGAGAGTGGAAGGAAATACATAAATTATGACTACTGGACCACCCGGTGAGTATCCTAATCAATCAACTATCCAGGGTCAGTAAAATTAGTTTCCTATCTATCATCCTTCGACAGATACCTTAAAATTAATCCCTCGTATAAAAAATAGAAAAAACGTGAAAGTCTACCCATTTTTTCCTTGATGGTTTAGTACGCTACTTAACTTGATTTATAAAAGAAATTCGCCATTTTGTTCTTCCTCGGTTAAGCAAATCAATCATCCAGATGTTTCTCATTGAAATCGATGACTGATGTCAGGTGACAAGGCGAACGAACGTTGAACTCGTCAATTCAGATTTATTGAACGTGTTGGCGAAAATTATACGAAGTTCTCTTAAAATTAACTCACTCCTAAATTACCTCTGCTGATTTTAGACACTTGACCTCAGCCTACTCTTTGGGTCAAGCAGTCAGAGTGAAAATCGTTTTCAGGCAAAGACTGTGGGTGGGCGACCAACCATACACTGAAATCAACCTTAATGAACTATTCGTTCAACAACTTGGGAGGAAATCGTTTTCTGGTCTGTAAAACCGAAGAGAGACGAGTGAGAGTGTTTGATTTAGAATTTAGTGGCGGCTGGCATCATCACCATGATGATCATCATCATTACTGATTTTGGACCATATGACCTTAAGGCACCCCTATTTGATCTCGATTAAGAAAGGACATGTTTTTCATTTACAACGTCAATATCCGGTTGTTTTAACAGACGATTTTTAGATTTTTTATTTTAACCCTAACCCCTAACCTTAAACCTAACCCCTAACCCTAACCCCTAACAAAAAACCGGATATTAACGATGTAAATGAAAAAAATGACCTAATGAAACGAAATCGAAAAGGGGTGCCTTAAGGTAATATGGTCCTTGATTTTATAGACAGCATCCCATTTATTTACCCCTTATGAAAACTGGGGCTATAGAATACGTAGCCTACACTTTTACTGAGGGGTTAGACAACCCAAATGGGGGCCTTCTGTTGGCTGTGGATATCGACCCATGATGCTTAAGGATGGAATTCTGGTGGCTAAGCAGTCCATGACACTCTGCTTTGGTCCTCATGCTAGACGGGCTGTCTGAGAGTCCCCTCCGATCAATCGACTGGTTACGTCAAGGTCTTGCACTTATATGAACGTATTGCACTTATGGCATCCTGACAACCCTTTTTATCATAGATGTGCTAGAAGGCGGTGTTTGAGGGTCTTTGTGTCGTATGCATGACATTAAACTGCATCAAGTGGTGAGGTTTCAATTCTGGAGCTCTGGGAAATGTGGAGTAAACATTTATCGCTATTAATCCCAAGTCGACACTGACTGGAGTGGTCCAACATGTTAGGGTCCTATCGCTGGCTTAAATAGATAAAAAATAAGTTTAAAAAGAGTGTTGAATCGAACTTAATGGACCTAAATTCCACCATCATATGTCACCCCGCCGAAAGAAAAAAAACCAAAAAAATTAACCGAATTTAATGAAATTTTCAGTGTTCATATATTAATGAATAAGAGATATAATGCACCAGGTTTTTTTATTTAAAGACTTTTATATTTTTTCAGGTGAGTTAACTTTGAACCACGTATCTTTGAGAATCTGTGTTACACCTCAAAGGTACGTGGTTCAAAGTTAACTGGCCTGAAAAAATGTAAAAGTTTTTAAATAAATTTTTTTAACCAAAAAAAGTATTAAAAAAAAACAAGTTTAATAATGTCGTAAAATCTAACAAACCAACCTTTTATTTACGCCCTTTTCTAAATATACCCGTCTTTTCAATATACACAAAACTCTTTCAATGTGAAATAGATAATGTTACCGATTTCTTTAATCGATATCACTATAAATCTACAAGTGAAATCAACAATATATTTTTCATATGTAATTAATGCTTAAAAGTCGTCGGGTGGCCTAAAGTTGGTATCAGCCAATCAGCGAGGGAGTCTATCTCGTTTTCACTAGCGCTAGACCAAGGAAATTGTTTTGGTGTCTGAGGTGGAGCGTCACACCTACCATCAGCTCCTTACTTTACCGCACAGATCCCTGTGCTACTCCTTCGCTGAGTTGGCGATTTTATTTAACCTATAATTCACGAATACATTAACTATTTGTTTGTTAGGGTTAGGGTTAGGGTTAGGGTTAGGGGTTAGTTATAATTTTTTCTTAAGTCTAAAATCGTCTATTAACAACAACCAGATTTTGACGTGTAAATGAAAAAAATGACCTTATGAATCGAGATCACAAAGGGGTGTCTAAAGGTCATATGGTCCCAATTTTCTTTCCAAACCACACGATGCAGAAGTAGAGGGGGATTTCTTGTGTTTATTTATTTATTTATATTTGTTTACCATGCTCTCTTGGGCATCTTCCATCTGTCTTATCTTCTCATTTCAACCTTTAAATATAGAGAAAAAATAAAAATATTTTCACAGAAAATATACAATAATGATACAACTAGCAAATATATGCACCCTCCGGGTGCAAGTATTTAAGTTTTTAATGTATAAAATATTATATTAAATTAGAAAGGCAAATGTAATTACATAAGGATGCAGATAAAAAAAGATTTGAAAAGAGGGAGGTATAATCGAAGATTAGAACAACAGGAATTATTCTTTCATCTTCCGTCTTTCATTGCTAAATTTTTCTAATTTAACTATTCAGTTAACATAGGAAGAAAAGAATAAACTTACATTTATTTCTTTTTGTTAATGGATTTCTTTTAAGATTTATCTCGAGATTTTTGTTCATATTCATTAAGATAAACCAAATAATTAGAAATCGATAATACTAAGCACATATTTACTGAATCAAATTTCTAAGATCAATATGCAAATAAGCGTTTCCGTTCACACTGTAAAACGCTATTTTGTTGTATTTATAAATACTCTTGCATGTTATTAATATGTAGATATACCCAACAGTATTAATATTGTAAAACAATTTAATAATTAATAATTAATAATAGAGGTTTAAAATAAAAATCAAATCATGGAGAATGTGCTGTAAATAACTAAGGGAATTGTGAATTGAGTAGTGAAATAGTTTCGGTTACAAACAGAAAACTGCACAATCTCCATTATAATAGATATTTATATACAGATCAAATTATGTTAAGCGATTTATCCGATACTCCGAAAATACCATGTGTTTGGAAAATCATATAGGTACTAGGGCTTGACATGGTCAACTGATTGATCAGAGGGGGCTCTCCGACGCCGTCTAGCTTAAAGTAAGGGTCAAGTGGTGTGTCATTAACTGTTCAGCCACCTGGTTTCCATTCTTAAGCATCAGGGGCGCCACCTACGGCCAACAAGGAGCCCCATTAAGGGTGCTCCACATTCCCCAAACTCCAGAACTGGAACCTCACCATCAGATAGAGTTTAACGTCATTTCAGGCATGTAGTCCCTCACCATCGCTTTCTAGCACCCATATGATAAAAAGGGTTGGGGCTTGCTATAAGGGGCAATCATATAGGTACTAGGGCTTGAAATAGCCAACCGATTGATCGGAGGGTGCCTCCCGACCGCCTTATCTAGCCTAAGTAAGAATCTAAATGGAGTGTTGCATTCATGGACTGCTCATCCACCAAGACTCCGTCCTTAAGCATCACGGGTCGCCACCCAGGCGCAGCAAGGGACGCCATTAAGGGAGTCTTAACCTGATGCAGAGGTTCAGTCGGTGTTTCTAACACACCCACCGACAGTGCGGTTCTTGATAGAAAATAACTGAAAAAGTTCCACATATTTCCAATGTGCAGAATACAATTTCACCAAAATAAACTGTGAATTGAACGAACGGCGAGGTACGATGATGAAGTGGGTCTGTTAGGTAGTTGAGGGGTTGTTGGTGAGAATGAGGTTAAAGTAAGGTCCTTTTTTTGTCAGTCCATTAGAAGAAGCCCAAAAGGTGTGTGTGTAGAGGGGGGGAGAAAATCAAACACTTCATTTAGACAAACACCAGTTATCAGAAAATCTTTTCATCGATAATTAATTTTTCAGTAGCAAAAAAAAAAAAGAAGAAAAGAACAAAAACGTCTTTCTTTTTGTTGTTTGTTTTTGAATCTGTTGTTTTCAATGCTTCATATTTAATTCAATCTTGGGAAAGAGAAATTGCAATATTGTGGTTTGTTTTTTTTTGTTGCTCTAGTGCAGCCGCCGCCGCACACCTGAGACTTCGGTTCTTTTGACGGAAATTGCCAAGAAATTCCAAGAGTTTTCGGATTTTTGAAAAACTTTTTTCTTTTGCTTTTTCATTACCGAAAAACAAGATAAAGAGTAAAAATAATTACCAGAATAGCTTTTCCTTTTATAACGTGTTATATATATATATATATATATATATATATATATATATATATATATATATATATATACGAGAGTGTATGTGTGTGTGTCTGTCTGTCTGTCTGTGTAAAGATCGAAATACCTCACGTGCAAAAAATGATACATACAAACGTATAATCAGAAAGACTCCTAAGGAATCAGTCTCTAACTCTCTCACTGAAACCCTCAAACACACACCACATACACACACGCACACACACACACACACACACACACAGATACACACAGATACACACACATCACATCACACACACACAAACACCAGCTACCACACACACAACACATATATACACACAGATACACAAACTTACACACCCACACACACAGATAGACACACTCAAACACACAAAACACACACTCACACACTCACACACACACACACACACACGCTCCCACACACAGATACACACATCACACACATATATATAATATATATATATATATATATATTGCAGATGATTTTCTTTGCTATATTTATAGATAAAAAGTGTTTCAATATCAGTCATAAAGCATTTACACAACACACACACACACACACACACACACACACATCCCTCAGGCATATCTTTCAAAAAAAAGTATTTTTTAACAAATCGGCCCTGGAGGGAGTCTTTTATTTTCCTAAATAATAATAATAATAATAATAATAATAATTGACTAACTCAACAGAAAAAAATAATCCACCTTAGTAACATGGATAACATTATTTATTTATTTGGCAAAAATGAAAACGATTAGAAACCCAGCTACAAACCATTAGAATACATAGCCAAGATATAGGGATGGAATTTTCGGAATCGAAAATGTGCTATGCTAGGAATAAAACGAGAGAAAGAAAATTATTGGACCGGAATACGACTACCAAATCAGGAACACTATAAAATCACTTGAAGAAAAAGAAGCTACAAATACTTAGGTTTTTAGAAGCAGACATATCAAGAAAATAGAGATGAAAGGAAATTTTTTAAAAAAGAATACCTGCAGAAGACAAGAAAACTCCTAGAAACTCAAGCTCTACAGCAGACATTTTTATCAAAGGACTAAATACATAGGGCCGTCCCAATTATAAGATAACTCTGGGCCATTATTTAAAATGGACAAAAAATACCCGACTAGACAGATTGATCAAAGGACTAGGAAATTAATGAAAAATGCCACAAAGCCTTTACACCATAGAGACGATAGAGAAAGGCTATCTGTATCAGACAGAAAGGTGAACGCGGTCTTGCCAACACAGAGGACTACGTAGAGGCCACAATCCAAGGAACTCGAAGAATACACAAAAAAGAGGCAAAGAAAGATTACTTATGACAGCCAACAACAGCAATATAACATATGGACAAACAGAAAACAACGAAAACTAGAAACAAAGATGGGAAGAAAAACAATTATATGGACACTTCAAACGACAAATCGGGATGTTGCACATGAAAATACTTAGACATAGTTAAGAAGAGGGAGACACCAAGCGAAAACTGAATCACTAATACATTGCTGCACAAAAGAATGTCATAAGAACAAACTATATCAAAGCAAAAATTGATAAGACACAACAAAAAGGTAAATGTAGACTGTGCGGTGACAGAGACGAGACTGTAAAAAATATATTAAGTGAATTTAGTAAAACCACACAACGGGAATACAAAATTAGGGCATGACTGTGTTTGCGAAGGAAATCCATTGGGAATTATACAAAAAATAAATTTTGACCATACACAAAATGATATATGCATAAACCAAAATCTATTCTTGAGAATGGAAACGCATAAAATTATCTGGGACTTCGAGGATAAAGAAGATCACCCTTATCCCAGCCAGGGAGACCAGACCTAGTATTGATTAACAAAAAAGAGAGAACTTGTCATCTAGTGGACTTTGCGCGTTCCAGAAGATTACAGGGTGAAGCTGAAGGAAAAACGAAAAGATTAACAAATTCTTGGACGCCTTGCAAGAGAATTGAAAAAGCTGTGGAAATGAGGGTCAAAGTGATACCAATTGTAGTTGGTGCACTAGGAACGGTCCTGAAAAGCTGAAAAAAGACTGGAGGATCTGGAAATCAGAGGAAGAATTGATTATTCTAGGCAACTGCCTTGCTACAATCGGCTAGAATACTCAGAAGAGTCCTGGAGACCCTTCAGACATTCAGACTCCAGTGTAAGACCATCAGCTAACGCTGGCGTGAAAACTCACAAGGAGTGAAATAATGATAATATCAAAGGCACAACAGGCAATGTAGTCGTGTGAGACAGGAGATGAAACGATAACATTTATTACGCGAATGCAGTAACTAGGCACACGGGATACACAGGTTAAACACTATTGGTTTGCAAGGTGATCTACATGGAATTGTGTAAAAAACTAAATTGACCAATCCACAAAAATGGTATATGCATAAACCAGATCTTGAGAATGAAACACATTTGATATAAAGACCGGATCACCTTGACTTGCCGTTGATAAGATAATTTTCAACTTGTAGAATTTTACAGTTCCAAGCAGATCACAGTGTGAAGAAGAAGAACATAATAAGATAGATAAATACCTAGGAATGCTAGAGAATTGTAAAAACTGTTAAATATGAGGATGAAAGTGTACAGTTGTTCTTGGTGCACTTGGAACGGCCTCCAAAAACTTAGAAAACAGACTAGAAGGACTGTAAATCAGAGGAAGAACTGACGCCCTCCTCGACGACCGAGTAGTTTTGAAATCGGCTTGAATGCTCAGAAGTGTCCTGGAGACCTGTGGGAAATTATTGTTAATCACATACTTCACTGAAATACCATCATCTTACGCTGGTGTAAAAACTCACAAGTAGTGAAATCTTATTATAATGGAGATTGTGGTTTTCTGTTTGTAACCGAAACTATATCATACTCAATCACAATTCCCTTAGTTATTGACACATTCTCATGATTTTTTTTATTTAAACCTCATTATTAATAAATTGTTTTTAATTATTAATACTGTTAACATATCTACATACTAATAACATGCAATATATTTAATATATACAACAAATAGCGGTTTCAGTGTGAACGGGAAGGCTAATTTGCATATTGTATTAAAATTTGATTAATAAATATGTGCTAGTATTATTGATTTCTAATTTTGGTTTTATTTTAATGAATATAACAAAAATCTCGAGATAAATCTTAAAGAAATCCATTAACAAAAAAAATAACTGTATTTTATTCTTTCTTCCTTTTTAACTAAATAGTTAAATTAGAAAATAACAATGAAAGACAAGAGTGATGAAGTAAGTTCAGCTTTGTTCTATTTTGATTTACCCCTCTTTTAAATCTTTTTTATCTGCATTTTATTAGTATTAGCCTTTCTAATTTATATTATATTTTATTAATTAAAACTTAAATACTTGCACCCGGAGGGTGCAATATTTGCTAGTAAATAATAATAATTATACTTCACAAATTTGAAGGAAGAAACAAAATTAATTAATCCTCCTGACAAATTTCTATATACCCCCAATCCTAATTGAACAGGATGTGGGAACAAGATCAATTTTTAAGCAGAGTTAAGTTGGTTTGAATTCAGGGTTTTACTTCTCTTTAGACGGCTTGCTTATCAAGTGTTTACATAATCTATGCATAGATTATTGTCAACCCCCGTGTATTTCTGAAGGGATGGCCCTTTTCTCATATCACGAGCCGGGACTTTCCCATGGAAATATTACAGAAAGCCCGCGAAATACGTGAAGTCACGTGGGACCTGATTGGCTATCAGTATTAGGCTTGGACGTCGGCAGATAGTCTTTCTGTCTTAGCTGAAGCTCACTGCAACACCGCGTTTGTTAATTACATGAAATGTTTAGTCAAGTAAATGCAAGCTTACATAAATAATATGGTTTTGTAGTTGGCAACAAGACTGATCTAGAAGAAGAAATGAATTAAGTGCAACTGACACCAAGACGAAGTCCAGACGCTAGAAGATGAAACGCATATTATCAAAGATGAGCAGAAGAATAATAGAAAGTAAAGAGAGTATAACAACAGTTTAAGAGCCCAGGCTGTCTATCATCTGCCATAACTGAGGTAGATATATTTGGATGCTGATCGGTTTAACATAAATCTGCTTTCTTTTGTATAAATATCATCTTAGAATATCTTGTCATCGCTTCAAGATTCCTTATTTTCAGCTTCTAACTCATCTGTGAAATATCTGGAATCGGTTATTGATAATGCGCAGTGTGTGAAGAAATACAAGAGGGAACTTATCCAGACAAGTTGTCTTCTTTATCATCTACGTTCCTGCGATTCTTTCACTATCTGATCTAATTGGCCAGCGTAGGATGATGCAGATGCTCCACAGATATTCTTCAATCAATTCAGGGACAATCATGGCTTCGATTTGTTCTCTTCCTAATCTATATGGTTCGTCCTTATCACAATAAATATTCTGTCAACAATGTCCTTGGCGCCCTGTCGTCTGTGGCGTTAGAATACCGCGACTGCACACTCTTGCAGAGTAGTATGAACTCCCAAATGGGCAACATGTTCGCGGGGTGGCGACCTGGTTGATGCTTAAGGACGGAGTCTTTGTGATGAGCTGTCCATACCTGCAAACACTCACTTAGAACTTACTTAGGCTAGACGAGCGGTCGGAGTGACCTCCGATCAATCGGCTAGTCACGTCACATCCTAGCACTATATGCTTGCCCCAACCTATTGCCCTTATGGCAAGCCCTAAACCGTTTTTATCATTTGGGTGCTAAAAGACGGTGATGAGGGTCTAACATGTCCTGGGAATGACGGTAAACTCTTATCTTGGTGGTGGGTTCCAGTTTTGAGGTTTGGGGAATGTGGAGCACCTTCATCACTATTGCTTTCTAGTCCACTCTGACCCGGAGTGGGTAGTACCTGTTAGGGTCCATCTGATGGGTTTAAATAGAAAAAATGAGTTTATAAATAAAATTTGATTATCCATTAAGAATGAATTTATTTCAAAATTTTATCGGCATTAAATGACCCATGAGGTTTTATATACAGTAAAACAAAAAAAAAACAAATCAAATCATGTCGTTGGTATAGCGTTAAACTATATATGTGAGTGAGGTTCCAGTTCTGGAACTCTGGAAATATGGAATACTCAATCGTTGTCATTATTCTCAGTCCTCTGAAATTTATTAGTATTAGAAATACGTGTGACCAAAACTTTTAAGAACAATTATATAAAAATACAATATTGAATGAACAATGGACGCTATTTCTAACATCATTACAAATATCCGTTGAAGCGCGTGGTGTAATGTTAAAGTCATGGGAAATGGACTCGTTGCCCCGAGTTCAAATCCTGGATGTGGTAATTGCATATGAGTTAGACTAGTACCTTGGGAAAGGTGTGAATCCTACTTCACCCAGCTATGGATAAATAGTAGGGGAGACCGGGCTTTTAACCTTGGTTAGGCAACCGGTCTAGGAGAAGGAAACTCTGAAATTCAACATGTTGAACTCCGCTTAAGAAATTGACTTTTATCACATCCTGCTCGTGCGGAGGGGTTGGATAAATATATATACAAAATATCTAGAAAGGTTTGAATTACTGTTAAAATCAATCAGCCATTCATAACTGCCATAAATATTTCCTTTCTACCAGATTGGTTATCTTATGAGACTAACTTACTGCCTCCGCTATACCATAGCTAGAAGGGAGATATAAAAGTGTGCTTCCCATAAGGGTGGTAGTTAAAACTGAAACGGTCAAACAGCTTGTCCAAGATTTTAATCTGCGTTGGTCAATGTTCCCTTTTCCTACTGTGGTCTTTTGACTCAGAAAAGAAATGTGCTTTAGTATTGAAATCTCACCATACAACTTAATACGTATAAAATTTAAGAAACAGACAAAATTTGTTTCTACTGGATTAAGTTGATATATATTCATTGATTAAAGAAAAATCAATTTAATTTCTAAAAACTCTTCACAGTAAGTAAAGTAAAGTAAGTGAAAAATACAAAAGTTTTTTTAGAAAAATGAAATTTGTTTAAGCTCTCAAGTTTAGAAATTACTTTTTTTTAAAATTATATTCTGAATTAGATTTTAAAAAAAGGCCGAAAATAAGCAATATTGTAATATACAAATTCTCAGCGATTTAAAAAAAAATTACTTACACAACACACACAACACATATATATATATATATATATATTATATATATATATATATATATTATATTCACTAGAAAAAAAGTGACCGTTCGGTCTAAGCCATTCAGCTCTGGGTATATCATTGAGATTAGGGAAAAGGGAGTTAGCAAGAGAACTAAATAAAATAAAANTATATATATATATATAATATATTATATAGATAGATAGATAGATAAATAGATAGTAGATAGATATAGAGATATAATGAATAGATGGATACCTTGGTGCAGATATGAATTTATTTATCTATTTATTTACAATACTTCATAATGATCATATCAGTGAAAACCTCACTGCTACGAGTACAATTGACTCTATATTACTCTAACCTAACACGCACGCACGCACGCACATATATATGTCTGTCTGTCTGTCTGTCTGTCTGTCGTCTCTCTCTCTCTCTCTCTCTCTCTCTCTCACTGTTAATGTGTAACTGTGTGTGTGTTTTTTGTGTGCGTGCCCGCACATGCATATATAACACAATAATAAATTAACTGAATTTGACAATGAAATGTTCACCTTTTATTTTCGCCAACCAATATTTCTCTTAGTGGTTATCTTCCTTGTGAATACACTTGAATTAAGATTTGAATATTAATTGAATAAATTAGATGACACTCAGTGTCTTCACGGACCTGATGAATATGACTTTTCTTTCTGTTTGGTCAACACAGATGTGTCCATGTTTAGGATTCCATAGAAGAACGTCACTTTTGAACTTGCGTTAACATCCACGTATGCAGTTATACAGTGATATTGAAGCGGTACAACTTGGAATAATTCCGTTTAATTTATAAAGAAATCAGATGTCCATACTGTCAATAAACTCTCAATGACATACACACACACACATACACACCACAACACCACCACACACACACACACACACACAAATACGCGCGGCGCACGCACACACACTATATATGAATACAAATTTTAGAAAAAACAAACACATGATGTTATAATTCGCTGACAGAAATCTGTTTCGACCCTTTATTGTAGTGGTCTCATCAAGAGCGAGATGTGCATGATAGAAAGACGGTGTGAATGAACCGTTACAAGACAAAAGTGGGTACAACGAAACATTCAAGTTCGGCGCCGGAATTTAAAAAAAAAAAATTAATTTTGAAAATGCATATTCTGTTTGAAAAAAATAAATAAACTTTATTTTATTTTATTAAATCAGAAGCATTATAATCCAAAAAAAAAACTCAAAAGAGTTGATGTAAATATGTATAAAAATGTATAAGAAAGTATCAAAAAGTTCAAGATTCCAGTCACTGCAGACAACGCTAGTCACCGGAAAGATGTAGATATACAGTATTTTGTTTTTCAAAAGACAGTATGAAAAAGTAAATGGAAAATTAACTTTTTCATCTGTCTTTTGAAAAACAAAATAAGTCGAAATGTGTCTGAGGATGACTATATATATATTATATATATAATATAATAATATAATATAATAAATATATAAAGGTTTTACATATCTATGTATATGGTGAAAAATGAACATTCACGACCATATGGGGTCATGCGAGGCAATCGTCAGGTGAAGATGTTACAAATGTAAGGAAATCGAAAAATCAATAAACATGGGATTGGAGAAGTGATGTGCGTATGTATGTGGGGGTATTTTGAGTGTATGTGAATGTTTATGGACAGCATAAAGGTTATGTATGCGGGGTAACTGGTCACACACTAATACATTTCTATGAATGTGTAACGTTTGGTCTATGCGACGTGTGAGCGTTTGTATTCGCGTGCATATGTGTGCGCAGGCTTGTGTATTTTTTGTCATGGCCGGATGTCATCCCACACTATATATACGCACAGACACACAACCACACACACACACATACACACACACACACACACACCACACACACAACACATATATATATATATATATATATATTATATATATTATATATTGTATGTATAATGAATACGGCCAGACGAAACCTTAAAATCATTATCAATATGCTTTTTACGAACGGAAATATTTGAACTCATTTAAGCTACGGGTGGCTGGTTGTGAAATTTAACATAGAAATACATTTTAAATCCTCCAGTCTCTCACTCTCTCTTCTCTCCAGAGAAACTAACATTATATAATGAGGAGGTGGTCAAGAGATACATAGACGGAAAGAAAGTGATAGACAGAGAGTATAGTAAGAGGTTGGTCGGTTTTTGACTTAATTGCAAATTACGATTAATTAGAACCAATTAAAACAGATTTTCTTTTCAAACATAATTCAATCCTAAAAGTAAGGAATAATTCAGTATAATTTTCGTGTCATTAAACTAAACAGTAAAAAAAAGCATTTAGAAAGTAAAAGTTGGTTAACTCAGCTTTAGTATAATAATAATAATAATAATAATAATAATAATAATAATAATAATAATAATAATAATAATAATCTAGTCTGCGACAGAATTAATGCACCCCTTCAAAACACTAACACAAACAGAGAACCAAACAGAAACACAAAATTTGGGTGGGAGTTCAGATTAGAAGAACAAATAAAAAACTGCGACAACAAACAAATATGTTAAACAAAAACACAAACACACATGTAACTAAAAAGGTTAAAAGACAACAGAAAATAAAGTAGGAAGAAGTAAAACAAAAGATATCGGCTATAGAAGGAAGACTCAAAAGGTATCGAGAAAGAACTAAACAGTACAAACAAAATAGGACCTTCCAAAACAATGAAAAGAGATTTTACGAACAAATTAATGGAGCAAAAACAAACATTAGTGAACACCCAAATGCAACAGAAGCAGAAAAGTTTTGGAGTAATATATGGATGAGGAAAGAACATAATAAGCAGTCAAAATGGATAAGTGATATTAAGAATGAACTGATGGAAATTGAGGGAGGACCTGTAGCTAGAGTTCATGTAATTACGCTTAAATCTGTACTCAAGAAAGTAGCAAATTGGAAAACACCAGGCCATGATGGCATGCATGGATTATATATAATAATTTGTTAAATGCCAATACAGACGTAGATCAGCAACCAAAGACAATGCATATAATGATCGTATTAAATACCTATTCTAAACAGAAGTGTCCAGAATTCAGTACGTTAAAAAATTGTCTCGATATCACAGAAATATATTTCCGTATTCCTCAGAATATACATTTATAATTGTCATCTGTGAAATTCATTACTGAAAAGTAGCGCTTTCGGAATCAATTTAATGATCTGAATAATTGAGTTATCTGCCCTTCCATTCAGTTATCCTATTTTTATGCTATAATTCCGGTTCTTTTGGGATTCACTGGATCGAAGCTGATGTAGACCCTTTGGGATTTATCGCGAGGATGTGTTAAAAATAGAAACGGTTTTAATGAAATCACTTCGGGACAAATGAAGGAAAATGAAGGAAACCTAAAAAAGGAACTTATTCGATGCAGCGAAAAATGGCGGACGATAAGCCTCGTTGTGAGCAACAATGAAACAAAACAAAAAACGCGGGGATTTTTGTACGAAGGATAAAGAAAATGCGAATTTGTCGGAGAATGAACAAAAAATAAATAGAAAAGATGAAATTTGGAAAAGCGAAGATGAATTTAAAAAATGTCGTGTGCAAGATAAAGAAAAAATGGCTGACTAGATGAAGAAGAAAATAAATGAGTAGAGAGACAGAGACAGAGATAGAGACAGAGATAAGGATAGAGACAGAGATTGCAGTGAAGATAAAAAGAAAGAAATATTAAAATAGGAAGAAAGAGAAAAGAGGAGAGAAAAAAGAAATGAATGAGTTGGAGAGAAAGTTAAAATAGATGGAGATGAAGACTACTAAACCAAAAGGAGGGTGAAACATTACATAATAATAAAAATCCAGCGCACACACACATACGCACATATATATATATATATATATATATATATATATATATATACTAGCAAATATATGCACCCTCCGGGTGCAAGTATTTAAGTTTTAATATAATAATATATCATATTAAATTTGAAAGGCAAATGAAACTGAATAAGAATGCAGATAAGAAGATTAGTAACAGAGGGGGTATGATTGAAAAATAGAACAGCTTTGAAACTAACTCTTCTATCATTTTCCATTACTCCCTTCTTTCATTGGTAAATTTTCCTAATTTAACTATTTAATTAAAATAGGAAATAAAGAATAAAATTGTAGTTATTTCTTCTTGCCAATGGATTTCTTTTAAGATTTATCCCCGAGATTTTTGCTCATATTCAATAAGGTAAAACTAAACAATTAGAAATCAATAATACTAAGCATATATTTATTAAAATCAAATCTTTAATATCAATATGCAAATTAGCCTTCCCATTCACACTGTAAACCGCTATTGTGTTGTACATATAAATACAATTGCATGTTTTTAGTATGTAGATATGGTCAACAGTCTTAATGGTGTAAAACAATTTTATTAATAATTAAGGTTTAAATAGAAATAAAGTCATGGAGAATGTGATGTAAATAACGAAGGGAATTGTGACTTGTATAGTAATATAGTTTCGGTTACAGACAGAAAAACACACAATCTCTATTATAATAAGATATATATATATATATATATATATATATATATATATATAATCAATGGTAATATCATGGTTTTACACTCATAACTTGAAGTTTCATGGTAATCCAATCATCAGATGAGTTCAATGGTTAAGATCTTAAAAACCAGTCGTGAAATGGTTGAGATTTTAAAAACCAGTAATTTTTTAGCGTTTATATGAAGCGTTTTCACGCGATGGGAAATTTAAAGCTAAAAGATTTTTTTTAAAACGTTTATGTGACGTGGATCATGTTCACGTGATGTAATTTTTGTATTTAAAAAACATTATAATCAAACAAACTTGCTTTGGTGTTAATGCACGCGGTGTTCAGATGATTTTTTTTTTAAATAGATAAAAGGAGAGCGAAAATTAAGGGATCAATTAGGGTCTGGGTTATATATATATGAGTAAGTGAAATAAAATGGAACTTAATTCGACAGTGTGAATTTGATATATTGAAAAAACAAAAGATGTTTACAAATGCATGGGATCACCAGGAGAGAATGTGCAAACCGTTTCGGGGCCTTCCTCTCTACGGTTTTAAAAAGCAAGATCGCCCCCCCCCTTCACTGATGTGAGGGCCCTCGGAATATCTGCATCGATCGTACGTGGATCGGTCTTCAACAAAAATAAGACGGGATGAAATGACCGTTAGCAAAAACAGAACGCTGCTAGTCAAAATATATATGAGTGTAGATAAAAGGATATGAAAACAACACAATATGCTTTTCAAGTGAAAACATTTTATATCATATTCATAGCTAATATTTAACAATATTTCGATTTATAAAAATCATCTTCAGAGCTTGTTAAACGCGTGGGCGGATGTGCTTATATTTGAAACTACCGCATAACTTTTTTGCAACATCAATGTTTTCGTTTTGAATTCATATTATCTTCGTCTCCGCTCTCGATAAGTCCGGAGTAAAAAAAACAAGCTCTGAAGATGATTTTTATAAATCGAAATATTGTTCAATATTAGCTATGAATATGATAAAAAATGTTTTCCCTTTAACAGCATATTGTGTGTTTTCATATCCTTTTATCTATATTCATACCGTCGGATTCATTTCCTTTCTCTTAACTTATATATATATATATATATGTGTATATATATATATATATATATATATATATAGTTTTAGAAATGTTTTTCTCTCTACCACGGCTTCGGTGTTCAGGGTACACCTTCCTCAGGAGAAATAAAAACAATTATGTAGCTAATATTATATATACTTGCTTGTTTAGAATTATTTTTTTTATTTCTCTATGTCTCCTAAAAATAAACTTTTTATCCCTAAGACTAAACTTTTTCCTTTGAAAGTAATGATTAGTTTACCATATATTTACCCGGCAAAAGTAATTTGTAATTCTATCTATCAGCTGTTTTTAATCTGATTCTCTTTTTTTATTATTCATGATTTGATGAATATATATATATATATATATATATATGTGTGTGTGTGTGTGTGTGTGTGTGTATCTGTGTGTGTACGCATGTATGCGCGTGCATGGGCGTGTGTTCATATAAACTTAAGGAAGCGCGTGGTGTAATGGTTAAAAGTCATGGGAAATGGACTCGTCGCCCCGAGTTCAAATCCTGGACGTGGTAATTGTATTTCACTTAGCGCTAATACCCTTGGGAAAGGTATAACTCCTACTCTCCCTCCAGCTATGGGTAAATAGTAGGGCAGTCTGTGCTCTTTAACCTTGCTTAAGCAACCGGTCTAGGAGAAAGAAAACTCTGAATTCAAACCTGATAAACTCCGCTTAAGAAATTGACCTTGTGTCGCATCATGCTCGTGCGGAGGGGTTGGTAAATATGTATATATATATATAATATATATATATATATTATATATATAAACTTAAGTGTCAAAAATTAGGTACCTAAGCACACTGGATTATTATTATAAGGAAGCTAACCATTATATATTGAATTATAAGGAAGAAGAATGGAATTAGATATGGAAAGAAGGATGAAAGGAAGGGGTTAATGTATTCAAGATAGAAGAAAGAAAGGAATAAAGGAAGGAAAAAAGAAAGAAAGAAAAGAAAGAAAATAAAGAAAAGAAGGAAATGTTAAAAGAAAGAAAGGAAAATGATTTTCCTAGAAATTAAACAAAATTATTGGCATCAAATCATGAAGAATGATTAAAAGAAAGAAAGGACGTAAGAAAGGAAGAAGAAGGAAAAAAGAATGAAGAAAGGCTGGAAGGAAGGAATAAAACAGAAGAGAAAGATAAATATATATAAATGTAGACTAAGTAAGTAAAGTAAAGTCGTCGGGGCGGCCTAAAGTCGGTATCAGCCAATCAGCGAGGGAGTCTATCTTCTTTTCACTAGTGCTAGACGAATGAGATTGTTTTTGAGTCTGGGGTGGAGCGCCACACCTACCACCAGCTCCTTACTTTACCGCGCAGATTCCTGTGCTACTCATACGCCTAGTTGACGAGTGCCGGTATCGAACTAGGAGCCTTGTGGTTTCTAGCCGAACGCTCTACCGACTGAGCTAACCTTGTCCTGAAGTGAAATATGATATAAAAAATGAGATCCTCAGTTAAGTACACACACACGCACACACACACACACACACATACAAACACTCACAAACGGACACACACACGGAAATATGCGGGAACACACGCAACAACGCACACATATTCACTGGGTGATAAAAATGAAATAAATGAATGTAAGAATTAAAAAACAATCTTGTAGAAATTTAATCATCGAATCATGACGGAGAATGTAAGAATATTAGAAATAATCTATCTATCCATATATAAAGGACAGTATATATGTATGTCCGGAGGAAACTTCGAAGTAAATATATATACACATTACTTATCACCAGGGTTTGTTTTTTTTTTAGCAAAAATAATAGAGATTTGATTAATATTCGTGAAGATAATTAAAAAATAAAATTTAAATGATAACAGCATGGAATTTTTTTTTTCATTTAATATTTTAGATAGTAAACATTAACATTTCTTTTCGGAGTAGCTGGATCAATGCAAGGTCTATTCTTTTACTTCGGGATTTAAACGGGGCATCCCACGAGGATTCAACTCACCATTCAGTAATAATGGATCTGCATGACTAACTTTAAAAAATCTCCCTCTACTCAGGCGACGCCGGGTAGCCGCTACATATATAAAAGACAGTTGTGTGAATCTGTATTTCCGGAGGAAACTTCGAAAATAAAACAATTAACGACAAATGAAATATATATACACATTAAATATCACCAGGGCTATAAGGGAAGGGGGCTGTAAGCAAGGAGAGAGATGAAGAAGATGAAGGAATGAAAGAAGAAAAGAATAGACGAAGGATGAAATAAAGGAACGAAGAAATGAGGTAACGAAGAAATAGAAGAAGGAATAAACAAACGAAGGAAGAAAGGAAATGAAAGATGATGAAGAAGGAACTTTGTAAAAGTCAAAGGAGGGAGAAAGGAAGGGACAATGGAATGAAGAAAGGAAAAAGAGAATGAATGAAAGGAAGGAAGGGAATGAAGAAGGAAAGAACGAAAGAAACGAAGGAGGAAGCAAGACAACGGAGAAAGGAAGTTCGAAAGAAAGGAAATAACGAAAACAAGGAAGTAAGGAGGGAAGAAAAAAATGAGGAAGAAAAGAATGAGGAAGAAAAGAAGGAAATACGAATGAAATAAGGAAAGAGGGAAAAAGAAAGAACGGAACGAAAAAGAAGGAAGGAAGTAATTAATGAAGAAAGGAAGGAAGGAATAAAGGAACGACAGATAAAAAGAAAGAAAGAAAGAAGGAACAGAAAGAAAAAAGAAAAAAAGAAAGGAAGAAGAAAAAAGAAAAAGAGAAAGAAAAGAATGAAGAAACAACAGAAAGACAGATGAAAGGAACTTAAGAAGGAAAAAGGGAAAAAGAGAAAGAAGTAAAACATGAAGAAACGAAGAAAAAATGAAGGAAATATGAATGAAAATAAGGAGAGATTGAAGAATGAACGAAAAAAAAGGAAGCAAAGAATGAAGAAATAAATAAAGAAAAGAAGAAAAGAAATATGAAAAGAAGGAAAAACAAATCAAATGAAGGAGAAACGGATGAAAGGAAGGAAAGAACAAAAAGAAGGAAAAAATTAAGGGAGTAAAGAATGAAGGAAAGAAAGGGGGAAAGAGCGGTTGAAGAAAAGAATAAAAGTTGACAATTTAAAGACATGAAGAAACGAATGAAAAAATGAAGGAAATACGAATGAAAATATGAAGAGATTGAAGAATGAACGAAAAAAAAAGGAAGCAAAGAATGAAGAAATAAATAAAGAAAAGAAGGAAAGAAATATGAAAAGTAGGAAAAACAAATCAAATGAAGGAGAAATGGATGAAAGGAAGAAAAAAACAAAAAGAAGGAAAAAAATTAAGGGAGTAAAGAATGAAGGAAAGAAAGAAGGAAAGAGCGGTTGAAGAAAAGAAGAAAACTTGGCAATTTGAAAAAGAAAAAAATGGAGAATACTGGAGAGAATACGGAAATGCTCCGTTGAGAAACGTTATAGACTGTGTGTCTCGTGGTTTCCGAAACGACGTCACTTGTGCCCCTCGGGAAAGAAGGAAGAAAATTAAGAAATGGGACAGAATGTGGGACAGTACCCTTGGGGGTTTTCTTCTTCCACCACACCCTATCTGGGAAGATAGACAGTCAAGGAAGGAGAGCAGGAATAACTTGAATAAGAACAGTGGCGGAAGTGATGGTTGTTGTTGTTGTTGTTATAACCGGTGTAAAGTAAAAAGAGACAAATGAGTAAAAGATTCAGGAACTCCATGGGATGGGGTGGGGGCTAAATGATGGGTAGAGAGGTCATATTATGAATAAATAATTTCGAAGGGGATGGGAAGGGAGTTTTTTGATTGATAACTAAGTGATAGATACGAAAGTTACTGAGATTGATGAATTAACTCATACATTGTCACAGATAGGTTAGAAAGAGAGATAATATATATATATATATATATATATATATATATATATATATATATATATATATATAAACACAAACACGCACGCACGCACACAACACACACACACACACATATATATATATATATATATATATATATATATATATATAATTGATAATTTTGAATCATATTACCACGACCAGACAACTCGGCAAACACCATTTGCGACATCCGGAGCACTGGGCAGCTGTTTCGACCTCCTTTGGTCTCATCAGCAAGGCATACCACAATCTTCGCCACTAGAGATTGAACCAGTGGACCACAGCGTGAAGAGCGGGGACTTAACACACATGCCACAAACGGAAAATGCTAAATCATCTAGTCAATGGTAACATTAATTCAAATGCGCAGTCACCTAACCTATATATATATATATATATATATATATATATATATTATTAAAAAAAGTCTGCAGAATGGATTGTTTAAAAAAATCTTTTTTTAATAATTTACATGAGCGGCACGTGTTTCAGATTTTCTAATGCCTTATTTCAGACGTTAATTAACCACATTCCGTTGATATTGCGTATATATATATATATATATATATATATATATATGTGTGTGTGTGTGTGTGTGTGTGTGTGTATGTGTGTGTCTGTGTGTTTGTGTAAACACACACACACACACACACACACACACACACACATATATATATATATATATATATATATATATATATATATAATAAAAGAGGATAAAAACTTGCATCTCAGAGTTTCCCGTTGTCGATCCTCCGGTAAAATATATTTAACCTTACAGCATTACTCTACACCTTTGTGCATATATATATATATATATATATATATATATATATATATATATATATATATATATATATTTGGAGGATATGTGCTTAATTGAAGTCGTACCTAATTTTGAAAATTAATTAGTTAATAATTAATGAATTTTAGGCAGGCATATATATTCAAATGTAAGGCTAAACAAATCGAGAAAATGTCAATCTCTGAATGTACATTTCGACCTATTAGGTGTCATCAGCAAGGTTATAGACATGGGAGACTGCTCCGTGTGTGACTCGAAACGTAGACTGTCAAGATCTATATACATAAAAATGATCCAAAATAAGGCTCTAATTGTGTAAAGTTTTTAAATGCCATCCTTGGCCAGTTGAAAAGGGATTAAAGAAAGTCCTGTGTTATGGAATCATTTGGCAATCCTTTGGTAAGCGTATAAGTTCTATCCTGCGTATTGGTAAAAGTCCAGTGATTTAATCCTATATCCGTCGTCCATGAATGTCAACGTAATTATGGCCAGTAGGGTCGGTTAAGTATAGTATCAACCTCAGAGTATTGCCAGTGATTGGCCAAGAGATAGATCACATAGTTCCGGGCTAGTCTATAAGTAAAAGCGGGCATTTAGCACACACATTATATCTAGAAAATTCTCAACAAATTGCATCAGTGTGGATATGGCAATCCAACAGTGGGACAACAATACAACAAAGTCTGGTGGTATGTTTCTGGGGCGCTCTGGATTGCTGCTAATGATGATCCGGCTTGGAAACCCAAAATTCATCATCTGATTGGTTTGTTTTGCTTTACGGCATATCAACCTCAGTGGGTCATTTAATGCCAATAAAGTTTTGAAATAAATCAATTCTTAATGGATACCAAATGTTTTTTTATAAACACATTTTTCTATTTAACTCATAGATGGGAAAAATTCCCTCAAAGCAGACGAATAATTCAAACCAATATATGTCCTAAGGTAAGAAGCTCTGTTTTACTTTGTCTATTTCTTGCCCAAAGGACGTATCGGGTTTGCCGAAATACTGTCATCAAAAACTGACGATTTGAATTAATCTAAAGTCCATGTAGCCAAAATATTTTGGACACCTATGAATACCTTGCCCTGTCCACTAGGGCAGATAAATAAATGAACTACAACTCAGCAGAAAGGTTTTGGTTTGGTTTGTTTTGGTTTACGGCATATCAACCTCAGTGGGTCATTTAATGCCGATAAAGTTTTGAAATAAAGTCATTCTTAATGATTACTCAATGTTTTTTTATAAACATATTTTTCTATTTAACCCATAGATGGGACCCTAACAGGTACTACCACTCAGGGCCAGAGTGGACCAGGGAGCAATGGTGATAAAGGAGTGCTCCACATTCCCCAAACCTCCAGAACTGGAACCTCACCATCAGATAGAGTTTACCGTCATTCCCAGGACATGTAGACCCTCAGCCACTGCCTTCTAGCACCCGCATGATAAAAAGGGTTGGAGATTGCCATGAGGGCAATAGGTTAGGGGAAATCATATAGGTGCTAGAGCTTGACGTGACCAGCCGATTGATCGGAGGGTGGCTCACCGACCGCCCATCTAGCCCAAGAAAGGACCGAATTGGAGTATTGCAATATTGACTGCTCATCCACCTGGGTTCTATCCATAAGCATCACGGGTTGCCACCCACGGCCAACAGGTGGCCCCATTGGGGGAGTCTTAACCCTATGCAGAGGTGCAGTCGGTGTATTTGAACGTCCCAGCCGACATGGCGGTCATCATCTGATGATGGTTTTGTGCAAACTGCAGTCATTGTATAAACTTATATATATATATATATATATATATATATATATATATATATATATATATATATATACACCAACCCCTCCGCACGAGCAGGATGTGACACAAGGTCAATTTCTTAAGCGGAGTTTAACAGGTTTGAATTCAGAGTTTTCCTTCTCCTAGACCAGTTGCCTAACCAAGGTTAAAGAGCCCAGTCTGCCCTACTAGTTATCCTTAGCTGGAGGGACAGTATGATTCATACCTTTCCCAAGGGTATTAGCACTAAATGAAATGCAATTACCACATCCAGGATTTGAACTCAGGGCGACGAGTCCATTTCCCATGACTTTAACCATTACACCACGCGCTTCCATTGTATAAACTTATATAACATTTTCGAACAGGCTTTGTTATAAGTAGAGGCATACATATTTACAACGCCTTGTATCAGAGTAATGTAAATTTAATAAATGCTTGTAAATAAATTCTTACATTCGCTAACTCCCTTCTTGAAGATTCTGCGACAAAAGGGGAATTAATCTTTATCTTCTCTTGGACTCCATCAATAGTCTGGAGAGATGACACTTTCTCTATAGAAAACTCTCTGTCTTCAATAAAAACTTGCCGAGACTTGCGCTCAGGGGAAAAGCATATTCTGGTTAGACTAACGGATATCAGAGAAATTGCGTCCCGTGGTGATTTGAAAAACGCCTGAGGGTAGAAGTTGCGTCAATATTACAAATAAACATAACTTGGTTGATCGCTAATCACTTAAAAAGGTGAAACAAATTTTCATTCACAAACCGGAACAACCATAGACAGATTAAAATTTACATTCAGCTTAGAGGCTTAGAATACACTGATTATATACACTGCAGTGACACAAGACCATATACCAGGCTAGCTAGCTTAGGTCTGACACTAAACTCCATCTGATGGTGTCTGCAGTTCTGGAGATCTGAGGAGTGGGGAGTACCTCTTCAGTGCCATTACTCCCAGGTCAATTCTGATTATGTTAGTTGTTGTTTTTTTACGGCATATCAACTCTTTTCGGGTCATTTAATGCAAAATTATGTCTGAATTGTTACGCTATTTGTGGCTATTTTCAGGCTTCAAGTGAGAGCACTTTATAGTGGAAATCCCTTGTTTTCCTTCGTGAAGAATCCTTAGTTGTTCCTAGGTGTCAGATAGAATCATTTGGGTTTTTTTGTGAAGAATCCTTTTGTTGTCCCTTAGTGTTAGCTAGAATCCTTTGGTTATTCTTTAGTGAAGAATCCTTGTGTCAAGCAGTGGCTGACCTGCTCGTCCGTGTTGAATACGTGCAAATGAACGTCTTTCAAGATCGGCGATTAAATAGTTAACTAATCACGTATTCGAGCAGTTGATTGGCTGGCTTTAATCCACGCGCCCATGCAGAGTCTATAAGTTTAAGTGGTGGACTTCAGCACACCTTATATATCAGAAGATTCCAACAATTTTTATAAACCAAGTAATCAGGTTGCATACAGTACCTGCTATTGCTTAAGTGGTTACCTAATTAAGTAATAAACAGGGTCATCGCTTATTAACCGAGTGAAATAATTATTTGGTTGTTTTTTGGGGGGTTTTTTTCAGTATATCAACCCTCTTCGGATAATTTAATGCCAAATTAAGCCATTTTTATAAACAAAGGATTCAGGTTGTTTGCAGTAACTGCTGTTGCTTAAGTGATTAAGTAATTAAGTATTGAACAGGGTCATCACTGCTTAACTTCGGTGTTTTAAGTGTGAATTGACGCTAATCTATTTCTGTCTAGAAGCTGTAGTACCTATTAGTCCCATCTATGAGTAAAAAATTCTGAAACCTTTAGGCATAAAATAACCCTGGACGGGTTGACACGCCGTTAAATTAAATCAATCGATCAACCAAAGCAACAGATTAAGACAACCGGTTAAAAGCATACTACTAAATAACCGGCTAAATAGCATACGATGTAAAAAGAATAAGCAACAAAAAAGAAAGTGGAAAAAGAAACGTATATTCTGATTAAGAAAGAATAGTTTCTGGTCGGCTTCGTTTTCTTTTATTTCAAAGGAACAGGTGTCTATTTTTACAAAACACTATGTAAGACCAACCAAACATTTAATTAATCATCAACATGCGAATATCAACACGTGTAAATGGTTTCTTATCTTTTATTTAATCTATATTTATTTACTTCGATGAGAATTCGATACAAATTCGATAATTACTATCGGTTCTTGATTAAACAAGTTTTTTTTCCCTAATTGCTCGGCCTCCGACTGATTTTTAATTAGATCTTTAACAAGAATTTCTATATACGTAAAATGGCAGATCATTTTATTAGAAAATTTAAAGTTGGCATCAAATTTTATAGCTTCTCAACCGTTCTGCAATGAAGCCGAAGATTAGTCGGGTTTGGTTTCTTATTTCATTGGCACTTAAAACTTTCTGGGTTATTTAAGGCAGTTATTCTCGACTCAGGGTCATATTCAGGTCGGTTAACTTTGAACCACGTATATCTGAAGCGTAACACAGGTTCCCAAAGATACGTGGTTATGTTGCATAGCGGTGTCTAATTCATGCTTGCTACATCGTGTAAGTAAGTAGTCGTTGCAGGTATGTATATCACGTGGCGAAGTATGTAGTCAGACTTAAGAAACCACAACACATGGGTATAGTAGGAGTTTTGACTTTATTTCTCCCATCGGCTGTACGTGGTGGGCGGCGAGCTTTGACAATAGGAATGCCCAAGGGTTGACGATGACTACTACTACTGCCGGGATGGTGAGGTAAAGGGGTGGCTGGTGGCGTCTCACCACCCTTGGCCGCGATGGACCGGGTCGACGGTCACTCACTGTTCGCCGTCCGCTGTCTGCTGTCTAACTGACCTGGGATCCTTGACTTCCTTTTATATAAATCAAACGCCTACGCGTTTTCTTTTGTTATCTTTATCAGCAGACAAATCTATTTCCGAACTTATTGTTACCCATCCTTCTTTGTTCGCTTTACATGGAAAAAAGTCCTTTGTTACTCTTTTCGTCTTCTCCCTGCCTCGATCTAAGACCTTATTTCCGTTTTCACCTTCTTTTAAATATCTTCAATATACAACAGTTCAAAATTAACTGACCTGAAAAAATATTAAAATTTTCAAATAAGATAACCGGTGCATTATATATTTTATTCTTTAGTATATCAACATAGAAAATTTCATTAAATTCGGTTAATTCCCTTATTTTTGGTAGTAGTAGAATAAAGCCTTCCAAAGTCCATCTGTGCTTTCGTTTGTCATTACAGTAAATAAATAAATAGATAAATAACTTTGAATTAGAGGACTTAACGGACATAGAAATCTTCTGTACAATTTTGTGTACTGTTTTTACTTGAGTCTTTGGATTTTATTAATACTTTTATTTTTCAACGCATGCGCTGTGATTAAAAAATCGCCTATATTTAGAGGGAAGCGGTGAAGAAAAAAAATCAAAAAGAAATATAAAAGAAGTCCAAAGCAAAGATCAGAAACTTAAGGAACTGAGTTTCCAAAGAAATCCTCATGAAAGAAAAAGATGTCAACCCAAAAAGGATTTAAAAAAAGATTACAGAGATAAAAACAGATACGAAAAGTTTCATGCAAAGTTTCATACTTGAATGGTTTTCTTTTAGGATTATGTCGCTTAGATAAAAGAAAAAAATTATAATCGGTTCTCGAAGAGGAACTCATCTCTGTTATACAATGGTCTGCAAATTTTTATTTACAATGGACACATCGAAAATTCAACAGATTTTCATAAGAAAGAAAAATGCGTTTGTATAAATAAAGGAAAAACCTTCAGTTATTTTATTCTGATTAGCACGATGAGGGAAAGAATAAAGAGAAAAAAGTCATAGTAAAAAAACAATATATATATATATATATATATATATATATATATATATATATATACAAGTGTGTCATAAAAGTATAGAAATGGACAATGAAAGGAATATCAATTTTTTTAAGGATAAAGGTGTGTCAAAAAATGTAAAAAATACCGATACTTTTATGACACGCTTTATATATATATTATATACATATATCTTATTCTGATATATATGTATATACTATATATTTTGTATATATTATATGCATATACATTTAGTATATCATGCTCATGTACACATTATATGTATATATATATATACATACATATATATATATATATATATATATTGTGCGTATATACATATGTATTTATATTATATATGTACATAGTAATAGAATGATCATTACAGATCACTGTCGTCCCTCACAATCCTATAACTCCACCAACAGAACCTTTCCTCTCACAAGCCCTCAAATGACTCATCAAACCCGCTGCAGATCCACAAATGTTGATGCAAATATGACATAGGAAGGAAGTCCTTCCCGTTGTATCCGATGGATCAGATGATAAAATTTTGTGCTTATGTACCACCATATGTCTCTTAAGACCAGAAGCTGACTTACAGACTTTGTTACAGATTGCAGAAGACACATTGTTTGTTCCTGGAGTTTCCATGAATTGTCCCTGATGAGATTTCCTATGATTGACATATCCAACCTTACAAAGCAGAATTCGAGCACATCTGACATTTCCATCCCTCTGTGTTCTCTCCTATATGATAGGCACATCTCTTTCGAAATTAACGCTTGAGTTTTTCATGCTCAATTCTTTCACTCTCAAAACTGGTGCAGCCATCATCCACATAAATTCTTTAGCCAGTTCTCTTCAAGCCAGATTTTCCCAGTTGTCAGGATTTATTTTTACAAGGTTATTTTAAGCAATCCTTATACCTCTTCCAAGGCTTATGCTGTGCCCTTTTGCCATCATGCAGCTCACTGTAAAGGAGTTGCTTTGGCATTCTAGCATTACTTATACGGGTGATTTTTATTTTGCACTGGTAATAATAATAATAATAATAATAATAATAATAATAATAATAATAATAATAATAATTACTATTATTATTATTATTATTATTATTATTTAGGGAATGAAAATACCAGTTGATTATCGGAAAAAGAATTTCAAGTCTTCCTTTCTCGAATTAATAACAAAGCAATTGTGTTTTCATTGTGGGAAGATTAACGGCGTTCCCATTTAAAGAATGATTAAAATGATTTCAGACATTATCGAAATAATTCGAATAATTCCGTTTAAACGCAGCAATAATTCCCCACTGATTTGCCGCTTAAGAACAAATTATTATCGGCATATCGATTAGTCAATCTATTAATGCAAATTTATTAGAGTCTGTCATCATTCAATGTGGATCGATACTGATGAAAACAAATCTACCTCGTTGCTGTTCAGGATTTGTTTCGGGCCACAAGAATTCACATTTATTCACTATAAAATGCTATTTACCACTGCCTTCATTTACTTCTAAATTATTGGACCCTGTTCGTCCTCTCATGACGATGGCGTAGTGTCCAAAATAAATAAAAAATAGAAATTGTATCTGCATCTGTGCAAGTGACTCTTCAGGCCAAGACCATGAGTGAAAGTCTTTGGTGCACTGAATGCACACTAACTCTGATGCTTTTATTTACTTCTAAATAAAATAAAGCAATTAATGACAGGGTAGATATATATACACATTAACCATTGTTGTATACCCTTTCTTTACTTCTATTATTATTCTGCTCATCTTTGGTATCTTACGTTCTTCTTCCAGCGTCTGGACCTAGTCTTGGGGACTTCGTGTCTGGTCTTCTATTTCTCTGTTATTGCTGGTTGGTCGTCCTTGATTCATTTCTTCTTCTAGGTCAGTCTTGTTGCCAAGACATTCATCAACCACAAAACAATATTTATTTAAACCTTTATTTACTTAACTAAACATATTTCTCTAACTAAACACAACGCGCGTGTGCAGGTGAGTCCCAGCTAGGGCAGTTATATCTTCTCTGCCTGACGTCCAAGCTGAAACTGAGAGCCAACCAGGTCCCACGTGACTTCACGTATTTCGCGGGCTTTCTGTAATATTCCATGGAAAGTCCCGCCCGTGATATGAAAACGGGCCATCCCTTCAGAAATACAGGGGGTTGACAATAATCTGTGCATAGATTATGTAACACTATCACCAGAGCTTACATTTTGTAAAAAAAATATTGAAGATTTTATATATATTTGGGAAAAGAAATTCTGACGTCCAACCTTTTACATGGGGACTTTTATAAGGCATTCAGCGAGGATCCAACGCAGGATTAGTAATAATGGATCTGCGAGACTAACTTTTTTTTATTCCCCCCACCTCTACCCAGGCCGCTTCTAGACTCATATAGATCTATTTGATCCACAGAGGAAACCCTAACAGGTACTATTACCCCTGAGGAAGTAATGGCAAAAAATAGTCTTGTTATGCTTATAGTGATAAAGTTAAAACAAAATGCTAATTACAATAACCTGTTTGAAATAGAGATACCATTCTTGCTTGGATATACAAGGGGCATTCAATAAGTAATGCCCCTGACCCACTTCCAGTTGTTTGATCTAGCTGAAATTTTGCATGTGCAATTATTTATGTCTCTATAGATTAAGCAGCTAATTACAGCCCTGAACTAATTGTAGTTTCTGATTTACAGGTGTTTGAACTGAGTCAAGTGTGAAATGGAGCTTGTTGAGTGTCGAGCGGTGATCCGGTTTTTGTATTTGAAAGGACGCACACCACGGGAGACTTTTGATGAAATGAAAGTAACTTATGATGATGATGCCCCATCATATGACCTTGTAAAATGCTGGCATCGTGAATTCAAACATGGTCGGAACTCTGTGGAAACAGCTCCCAGATCTGGTCGAAAGGAAAGCGTTTCCCAGATGATGCAGCCTTGATTTCTGAAGTCACGTCGTGGTTTGAGGACCAACCTGGGGTGTTCTACAAAAACGGTCTCCAGAGCTGCATCAAACGATGGGAGAAATGCGTAACTCTGGGTGGTTCCTATGAAGAAAAAGACTAAT
>CM042164.1:83471117-83473617 GCA_023376005.1 Doryteuthis pealeii | reverse complement strand
TTTGCTTTGAAGAATACTTTCATTGCTTGCATTGAACCCCCGTCAATTGGCAATGAGAGAATCCTCACCCTCCGAATGAGAACGATCTCGCGACCAACAACAACAATATCATTTAATCAAAACGGAGTATCAAACATAAATAGATGAATAACCGGCAAGAGGCCATGCTGCTGCAAGACCTAACTAATAGAAGACAATTTCAAATTCAAGATTTCAAAAGGAGAAAACAAAGACATTTTTGTTTTTATTAAAATAATTAAATATTTTATATAAACTAATTATATTAGAAGTAATTCAAGCTGAATAATTACAGAATATAATTGCACAGTGAACACTAAGAATTCGGAGAATCTTTTTTAAATCGTTGTCTTAAGTGTCACCCTCTTGAATTAAAAAGCGTAAAATTTCTCAACAAATTCTCATTATATTTTCAGATAATAATAATAATAATAATAATAATAATAATATAATAATAATAATAATTACAATAACAATAATAACAACAACAATAATAATAATAATAACAATAATAATAATAATAACAATAACAATAACAATAACAATAATAATAATAATAATAATAATAATTAGCCAATAACAGAAATTGCAGCACATGGACAAGCAGATAAACAACAAAAACGAGATAACAGACGTGGAAAGAAAATTAATTATATGGCTACTTCAAGCGACAAATTGGAAGGATTGTTCACGATAAGACCTGGGCATGGTTGAGAAAAGGAAACCTAAAGAGAGAAACTGAGCCGCTCATAATTACAGCGAAAAATATAAGAACAACTTATATCAAAGAAAAAAATACTGGAAATGTTAATTAGCAAACTTTCATTCCATTTGTGAAATTTCTGATAACATCATAGAATTTTTTTTTTTTACTTATTTTGATAAAAACGGTTGGAAAATGCACTTGCAATATTGAATTAATCCGTAGTGATTTTTCTTCTACTTTCCTTCAAACCTATTATTGATATAAAAAATAAATAAGACACAAGAGAACAGTAAATGTAGGATGTGTGGAAAAAGCGATGAGAATATTCAATCATGTAATGAGCGAGTACAGCAACCTGTACCAACGAGAAAAGAAGGTTCGGCACGACTCGGTTGGAAAGGTGAGTCACTGAAGATTTTGCAAGAAACTAAATTTAGACCATACAACAAAAAGCAGGAACCTTCTTGTCGAACTTCGGAGCCTTAATTTATATGCACAAATCAGAATCTGTTATTGAAAATGAAATGCATAAAATTTTCTGGGACTTTGAGATTGTTATTGTTATAGGTGATATACCCTATTGACCAATGGATTGTGCCGGCGGGTTACTATAAGTAACAGGGATAATTGTGGCTTGGCAGTAAGCCAATGCGAGTAAGCCAATAACTCTATTTGTCAGACGTAATTTCCACTTCTCTGTATTGTATTTGTCTACTTTCTGTTAATACATTTTCCAACATCTGTTACCCGTCGTTTTGTTCTTATTTGACCCCTTAAAACCTCACAACAAACTGGCGACGAGGATTCGAAGTAACTTACGCAGGTTTATCATTTACAACAACAATGATCTTATCATATATGATCTTATGGGCCATCCTTTAGGTCTTCAAGTAAGAGCGCTTGTCCAGCAGAAATCCTTGGTAATCCTTTGGTAAAGAATCCTCGGTTCCTTCGTCAATGGTCGTACGTTCTTCCTCAATGATTGCAAGTGAATTGTGGCAATTATCAGTGTTTAAGTAGTGAATCAGACACACATTATGGTTGTTGATTGGCCGGAGGAGTAAACCACGTGACCTCGGCTGGTCTATAAATTCAGGTAGGCAATTGGAGCACACCTTATATGCCAAAATGTTTAAAAAGATGGATCAATTTATACTAGCTAGAAGGCTAGACCTAATATTGATTAACAAAAAAAGAAAAGAAAAGAGAACTGTTAGATTTTTCAATCCAATGAAAACCTGTGGAATATGAGGTTGAAAGTGATACCCATTGTAGTTGGTACCCTTGGAAAGATCCCCAATGGTTTGGAAAATAGAATGGAGGAATTGAAAATAAGAGGAAAAAGCAGGACCATTCAGACGACAGCATTGTTAAGATCGGCTATAATACCAAGAAAAATCCTAGAGATCTGACAAGACTTATCACACAGACTTCAGTGAAAGGCTACCAACTTAAGTTAATAAGAAAAACTCTCAATAAGTAAAATAATGATTGCAGCAAATTAGCACAAAGGGAGTTCAAGAAAAAGTTGGACTTGGTGCGTAAAGTGATCCACTGGGAATTGTACAAGAAATTGAATTAGACGAAAATGGTATATGGACAAATAAGAATCTCATCTAGAGAATAAGACTTCTAAAATTCTCAGAGATTTTGAGATATAAACGGATCACAGTAAAGGTTATTTCTTATGGGATGCTGGTTCCAAGATTTGTTTAAGACATCAGGCAGTATCCTTGTGTAGTTCTTGTCTAGCTTTTTTGTCTAAGCGTTTCCTTT
>CM042164.1:83418617-83468617 GCA_023376005.1 Doryteuthis pealeii | reverse complement strand
ATATATATATATATTATTATTATTATTATTATTATTATTATTATTATAGTACATAGTAATAATCTACTCGAGTTTCACCATAAGAATCTTCAGTAAAACTCGAGTAGGTTATTACTGTGAATAATAAGAAATAAAAAATAAAAAATAAAAAATGAAATAAAATAAAATAAATTAAGTTAAATAGGAAGATATGAAGAAGAAATAAACTACTAAATGAATGAATTCTAAATGAACTGGAGTGGTCCCTTTAGTGAAAATCTGGAATAGATTGATTTAACAGAAATTCCTAATAAATTATGACATGGTCAAAATATCTTTATTACTCTAGAGCTGAGCGACACAGGACTATAAAAAAATCTGTTTTCAAATGCCTTTAAAGTAATAAAGAATTCATCATTCGCAATCTGATGGTCGGAGAGTTAGACACTTTGTCTAAGCTCCCTGAAATAGACTATTAACGCAAAAATCTCTAAGTCTTTTTGTTATTTCTTTACATATATATATATAATATAATATATATATGTATTATATATATATTATATATATGAAGCTTATAACTTTTTGAAACGACCATCGCTATATATAATATATATATAATATATATTTATATATATATATATATACGATTGGTGTTCAAAAGTTATAAGCTTCACACCAGAAAGACTTTTTATTAAACTAGAAAACTTATTGAGATTCCTATCTTAATTTATGTGTAGGGAGGGTCAAACAAAGGGAGAAGTGTTTAAAATTGGAAAATTGCTAGAGCAGAAGCCAGAGAAGTCATAAAGTATTGGGTCAGGATTATAAAACTTTTTGAATGACCTGCTTGCATATACAAGGGGTGTCAAAAAAGTATCAAGATTTGTTGTACTTTTTGACACACCTTGTATTCTAAAAAATAAATAACATTTCATTCATTTTTTTTTCAGAATACAATGTGTGTAAAAAAAGACAAGTTTAAAGTAGTATTTATCAAGATAGAAATGAAGATCTAATGGAACGTTATTTTTATTTCAGAATACACGGTGTGTCAAAAAGTACAAAAGATCTCGATACGTTTTTGACACCTTGTATATGATTATAAAATGATAATGAACCGAGATTGGGGATATTATCGTGATTAGACGACATCTTCCATGCATACCTGACTAATTTCAGCGAATGTCAGTTTTGGTTCAAAACATGCTTCAACTTAAATAGAAGTCTCTTTTAAAAACACAACGCCTCATATTTTTTTTGTATTTAAAAATCTTGTATCATACATTCCATTCAGTTTCCAAATTTGAACATTTTCTGAAAATTATTTTAGAATTTACAAGAAACAGTGCACAAGCTGATTGGCCGAGATTTTATACAGCTCCACCCACATTATGTAGGCGTAACAAAATCAAAACCAAATATTGCTACTAAAGTGTCACGTCTTCATTAACCTCAGATATTAGAAAATCGAAAGAACCACAATGGACCTACAGATATCCACTACTATTAATATGATACTGCCAACATTCGAAACACACAAATGCACACACAAATGACACACAAACACACACACAGTACACACAAAACAAGAATATAACACATATGCTAATTCGGTATTCTTATACTTATTATTATCACTAGCAAATATATTGACCCTCCGGGGTGCAAGTATTTTTAGTTAATTTTATAATAAAATCATATTAAATTAGAAAGGCTAATGAAACTGAATAAGAATGTAGATAAAAGATTTTTGAACAAGAGGGGTTATGATTGAAAAATAGAAACACTTTGAAACTAACTCTTCCATCATTTTCCGTTACTTCCCGATCTTTCATTGGTAAATTTTCCTAATTAAAACTGGTTTAGTTTAAAATAGGAAGTAAAGAATAATATTACAGTTATTTCTTCTTGTTAATGGATTTTCTTTTAAGATTTATTGAAGAGATTTTTGCTCATATTCAATAAGATTAAAACCAAACAATTAGAAATCAATCACACTGGACAACATATTTATTAAATTCGATAATTTTTTTTAATAAATATGCAAATTAGCCTTCCCGTTCACACAGTAAACCGCTATTTTGTTGTATATATAAATATAATGAATGTTGCTAGTATGTAGATATGGTTAACAGTATTATAATGTAAACAATTTTATTCATAATTGAGGTTAAAATAAAAATAAAATCATTGGAATATGATGTAAATAACAAAAGGGAATTGTGACTTGTATAGTAATATAGTTTCGGTTTACAGACAGAAAAACACAATCTCCATTATAATAAGATATCACTTCATGTGAAATTTCACACTAGCCTTACCTGGGGGTCTTTCACTAGAGTGACGGCAAGCGTTCTCAGATATGAAAGAGCGCCAATTTTTGGGTGTCTCAAATTATTCTCAGCGGCAATTTGTGTGGTGTAATCACCTTTTAAACATACTTCATAGACAGTGAACGAAATAGTTATCTGGGTGTTTGAGACGAGGCTTAATAATTAGTATTATTTAGATTTTAAATAAAACACAACATGAATCAAGGTAAAAAAAAAACATACACATGTAAAAAGGTAGATATTCTAGGTAAAACAAAACATTAGGTTTATAATTTTCCAAAATTCACACTGAATTGTCCGATTGGACACATAGCATTGTGAATAAAAACGTTGGGTTTAAGACGTTTTTTAAGTGACAGTCATCTGCAGGTTCGATCCTGGTCAGGGGCAGAAGTAATAGAATGATTAGGGGAATGAGAACATGATACTCCCGTGGAATGAATACAGGGTTGGGTTTCCATTTTTCCCCTATTGATATTTTATTTAAAAAGCTACGTATTTTTTCCAGGATTTTAACTCGATTCACCGATTCTTTTTAAGACAATAACCATATTGTTTATGGTTAAGGGAATAAGAGCAACCTATCCAAATGGATTGAATAAAGAGTTCGATTCGAAGTCCCATAAAGCCTCCCAATTATGACATGAATATTCTCGAGTTCTACAAGAAGTTTTCCGAGTTCGAAGAGAAGGCTACCAAGTTCGATATGAAACATCTGACGAAAGCGTGAGGGCACATCGGCTGAATCACTGTGTATCTAAAAATAAAGATGAGGACAACAGACCGAAAATTCTAAATAATACAAAGATAAAACTGACACTCAACACGTAAGAAGTGTATATCTGTACAGATCTGGGACCATATGACATTTAGGCACTCCTTTTGCGATCTCAATTCGTGGGGACATTTTTTCTATTTACACCGTCAAAATCCAGTTAATTGTTAACAGACGATTTTTAGCGTTTTTTTAATTATAAAACTAACCCCTAACCCTAACCCTAATCCCTGACCCTAACCCCTAACAAACAACCGGATTTTGACGGTGTAAATAAGAAAAGTGTCCTTGTGAGTCGAGATGGCGGAAGGGGTGCCTAAAGATCAAATGGTCCGAGATCTGCATAGTATTGTCCAAGATCATCAGAATGGCTATCCAGTGAGGATATTATGCGGTACTAAACACTGTTCTGGCACACGTAAACCCGTAAAAGCAAAGATACGTACAGGTTCCAGGCGTAGAGTAAAACTAATATCGTATGGGTGCAAGCAGGAGCCGGGTGGCAACGTGCTAATCTTGCCAGTCTAAAGAAAAAATAATTGTTGTAGAAAATTTGATAGTTTTTCTCTTACCGTCTGAGAAGGAAAAACACTAGATCGTTGGTCAGAAGAAAGATTGCAAGTAACTTTTGACCGTTGCTTAATATAAATTGACGAGGGGATGGGGTCTGGGCGTTCGGGGACGAACAGTAAGAAAGCAAAAACGGGAAGCTGGGTAGGGGGGGTGGCACTATTCTTGCCAGGCAGGCCAGGACACAAAATATCTGCGGGCTGAGGCCAGGGAAAGCGAAGATAAAGGAGGATTAGAGGCGATACCTAAGTAAACACATGTCAGATGCGACAGAGATCGGCAGAAAGTGAGAGATCACATGAGAGCAGAGAGAGAGAGAGAGATAGAGAGAGAGGAGAGAGAGAGAGAGAGAGAGAGGAGGGAGCGTTAGAATATCGAAAGAGCGAGCCAGAAAGAAAGGTTGGGAGCGGGAGTGGGAATCTCGAATAGATGAAATTGAGTTCGGTACGGAAATATGACAACATTGATCTTGCCCAGTATTTTAGGCTTGTCGATTTCACTATTCGTTTTGGCGCTACGCACCAAATTCTTTCAAGATGTCTTTATATTTTACCGAATTGGTGCCCCCCTCTCTCTCTGCTCTCTCTCTCTTCTCTCTCTCTCTCTCTCTCTTCTCTCTCTCCACTCTCTCTCTCTCCTTCTTTCTCTCTCTCTCTCTCTCTGTCTCTGTCTCTGTCTCTGTCTCTCTCTGTATATATGTAATACATATACAATATATATATATATAATATATATATATATATATATTTACCAACTCCTCCGCACGAGCAGGATACGACACAAGGTCAATTTCTTAAGCGGAGTTTATCAGGTTTGAATTCATATATATATATATATATATATATATATATAATATATATATATTATATAGTCAGATTTTAGCCCTGAAGAGCTTTATGCGAAACTAATAGTAGTTCGTCTGACTCATTAGATTATCTTTATTATTGGCTCTACTTAGGTATCGAACACTTTTTACATATTAGCTTTCTCCTAGCGGTTATATGAATATATATATATCTTATTATACATAAAATTGTTTTTTTCTTTTGGCCAAATACTGTATCAATAGATTATTTTTTGTTGGTACGAATATCCTTGGTCCTTTCTTTTTTTCAAAATTTTTTTCTTCCTGGTTGATGTTGGTAGTATATTTTTACAATCAAACTTTCTGCTGGTTTTTTTCTCTCCCACAAGGATCTACCAACACGCTTGGTATATATAATATATATATATATATATATATATATATATATATATAATATTAATATATTATATATTTCTTAATCTCTCTCTATATATAATATTTCTTTATTCTCTCTATATTATATTTCTTTACTCTCTCTCTCTCTCTCTTCTCTCCTCTCTCTCTCCTCTCTCTCTCTCTCTTTCGCTCTCAAATTATCAATATCATTTTGTTCATATCTAACTATTCATTCATATGAGATTATCGATCTACCTATCAATCTATCTATCTATCTATCTATCTATCTATCTCACTGTGATTATCTTAGTCTGTTCCTATCTATCTCAGTTTGTATATACACAGACTCGACAGAAATAAATCGACACATAAACTTAGATGCTTATTTAAAGTATTATTTATTAAAGTCCTAATTCCCTTTGCATTGTTTTAATATATGAAACTTTTAGGGCATCTTGGTGGTCATAATAATGTTCAATAATATTCATACAATGGCTGCCATTTACACAGTAGCATTGCAACCAACAAAGCCTTCATCAGATGATGACTCTGGGTTTAGGCATGGTTTCGGGACCAAAGCATCATTACCACTAACACAGAGCGCTCCAGCAGTATCTCACAATACCACAAGACTTTGTCGGTTTGATGTCACAATGTAGGATTGCCATATCCACACTGATGCGGTTAGAGCTTTCTCCTGAATCTTTTTGATGTATTACCTATTGTCTAGTGAAGAAAGTCCAAGTTAGTTTAAAAATGCCAAGGTTGAGTTATATATATATATATATATATATATATATATATATATATATATTGTTTACCGACAAAATTCTTGCCTATGCGATTATTCAAACCAAGTGCATACACACCACACACACACACACACACACACACATATATATATAATATATATATATATATAATATATATATATATATATATAAATAAGTAAAGAAATAAACAAAAGACTTAGAGATTTAGCATTATAGTCTTGAGCTCTCAAACTGCGACAGTTTTTTTAAATAAAACTCTTGTGTCGTAAGGAAGATTTCTTCTCTGGACTTTTGGATCATATATATATATATATATATATATATATATATATAATATTTATATATATATAATTTATTTTATTTATCTATAATTATAAAGATAATTATAATTTATAATTATAGATAAATAAATAAATAAAGCTCTTACATAAGTAATTGAGCCCTCTAAATCAATTCTCCAACAATAATAATAATTTACCTATATATATATATATATATATATTATATATATATATATATATATATATATATTCTTGGTGTTACTGATTATTCAATGCGGATTAATTACATAATGATACAGGTAATCGGCGGTGAGAGCTCGATGTCCATTGTTCTAGGTATGTTAACGCACAGAGCAATATAAAAGAATAAATGGAGGAACACAACATAAGATTTGCTTTGCGTAATGATTAATGTCAATTGCAACAACTGAGGTCGTAGCACCATCTTCAAGAAGCCACATAAGTTAGACTGAGTTTTCCTGAATGTTTTTGAACATATATATATATATATATATATATATATATATATATATATTAATAAGTCATCCACAGACACGTGTTTCGGCGTTTCGCGCCTCTTCAGTGTGGCTAGACACAACAACTACCTTTGGCTAGGGTCGAACCCAGACTGGCTGTTTGCCTGCCTGATATCTTATTCCCTCGTCCACTGACAGCTGTAGCGAGTCTGGTGTTTTAAAACTATTAAATACATAGGTTTGTTTATGTATTTTACGGTCACTGAGAGATCAAGTTTCCGGGGAAACGATCATTGCTTATATGCTAGTAGTGAGAGTTAATTTAAATTACCAATTAGAGATCTATATATATTTAAGAAAATAAAATAGAAATTAGAGGCTATTGACAATGCAATGGAAAAATGATAGGTGATGAAATTGATGTTTATTTACCTGTTTCCTAAATTTTCGGGATAAAATCCCATCTTCAGATGTTTCGGAGTTGCCTGTGTTTTTTTTTGTTTTTTTGTTTTTGTTTGGGCGGGGGTTTAAGATAGGGTTTTTTTTTCCTGAAGATGTGATTTTATCCCGAAAATTTAGGAAACATCAATTTCATTTTTGAAAGAGACCGGGTGTGGTTGGGGAGGTAAAATAAAGGGAGATTGATTAAATGGGCTGTGTAGGTTTTTAAACATATGTAGGGGTGGAAGATTGATGGGGTGCCTATTCTGGGGATTTTCCACGGGTCAAAACAAAAGCAAAACAAAAACAAAACAAAAACAAACAGACATCAAAGTGAGGTTCAACACGTGAGGTTCAACACGTTGAAACAACGTTTACTTTTTCTTATGACCCCCTATAAATCAGTGTCCTGTGTTAGTGACTTAGATCGCAGCTGGGCTGTAGACACCTTGTCTGGTTTGGCTTCACTTCCTCCCTATTATTGACTCGTATCTTGATCTGGCTTCTATAGCGGTAAACCAGATAACTACTAAGTAGCTACTAACAATAACAGACACTGACAGTCCTACTAATAATAATAACAGGTCGTACCAGTTGTAATTAGTGCCATTGGTTCGGTCCCCAAATCTTTGGAAAAAAATGGGGGAATTGGAAATCAGAGCAAGAATCGAGACTATCCAAAATACAGCACAGATGGGGATGGGCTAGAATACTCAGAAGAGTCCGGGGACTTGCTGTCACTCAGCCTCCAGTGAACCACTGGCTACAGCAGATGTGAAAAACGAAGAAGATATCTATATATATACCTATCTCTCCCCACCCCTCTCTCTCTCTTTTCTCTCTTCTCTCTCTCTCTCTCTCTCTATATATATATATATATATATATTATATATATATATATAACATCATCATCATCATCACGTCGCGCAATTAGCACAGATATCCATGACAATCTCTACCAACCTTCCCTATCATTCATTGTCCCAGGGAGGTCCTCTTCGCAGCATCCAGCATCTTTGCATAGTTGGTCAATGTAGGTCCTTGATATATATACACACACACACACACCACACACACACACACACACACACATATATATATATATATATATATATATATATATATATGTATATATTGGATCCAAATGCTAATTGAACTTACATAATATACATATGCTCAAGCAGGAAAATTCAGCACCCTTTATTCATAATTGTACTAAAGCATTTAACTATATATATATATATATGTATATATATATATATATATATATATATATATATATATGTGTGTGTGTGTGTGTGTGTGTGTGTGTGTGCAAAATGTTTCATTGATTTTTTACACCGAAGATAGAATACGCCGTTGAAAATTCTTTTAATTAAACCTTATGTATATTCGTGCGTGCACACGTGTTTGCATGTGTCGATATTTGTGTTCATTGTCGTTTTGTTCATTTATTTAACGCCTGACTGAATTCCTTTGAAAAGCTTTCCCAATTTTCTAAATATAATAAGCAGATTGCGATATTAAAAAAAAAGAAGAAAAATAGGAGAATAAAAAGAGAAACTATATTAATTTATCACATGTTCGCTCTCGCCATCTAATTAAACTAATTAAGTATATTAGAATAACTTTCAAATTAAAATATTCATAATATTTCAAGTTACATCTGTTTTCATTAATTTTCTTACTTTGTGTTTTTTAAAAAATAATTATTCATTTTTATATTCGATAAAATAATGTTTCCCTTCTGAATACTATATATATATATATATATATATATATATATATATAATATATAATATATTCGTGAATAAAAAGGCCTTAAATACCATGGGTATTGTGATTATGGACCATTTCCACTCGTGGGTATCTGGGGCCCACTGAGCTTTGTCAGACCACGTTTTTATTTTATTAAGACTTTGAATAGAAGAAAAACGTGTTCTGACGAGGCTCGGTGGGCCTCAGATACCCACGAGTGAAAATGGTCTATAATCACGATACCCATGGTATTTAAGGCCTTTTTATTCACAAATAAATTTGCTCTGTTTATAAAAATTAAACATTGAGCTCTCATACAGAACCTGAACTCTACAACAAACTACTGTTAGAGAATAGGACCAGCCTAGAATCACCTTTATACCAAGAAACTTGGTACACCAACAAAGTATATATATATATATATATATATATATATATATATATATATAATATATATATATATATATATATAATCATTATCATCATTATCATCATCATGTCGCACAAGCAGCACGGATATCTATGACAATCTCTCGCCAACCTTCCCTATCATTCATTGCCCCTAGGAGGTCTTCTGCACAACAATCAGCATCCTTGCATAGTTGGTCAATGTAGGTCCTTGGTGGGCGCCCTCCACCTAGATGTCCATGTATTAGCTTCCACAGGAGAACGTCGCCTATGGGGATGGTTTGTGAGATGGTGTAAAGGTGGCCATACAGGTGCTTCCTTGTTGGGTACTGTCTCCACAACTTGTTCAAGAGAGCATTCTTTTGCAGCTCCCATCCAACTTATCAGGGAGGTAAAATTAATCCCCCTCCCAATGATCCCATTTAAACCAACTAGTTTGCTTTTTTCCTTATCTAAGTAGTGACTCGGTGTTTAATTACTCAGCGGAAATATAGGTAAATCTTATAATAATTGAGATTATCGGTATGTAACCAAAACTACGTCACCACGAATGTTAAAATTCAATGAGTTATTTACGATATATTCTCAATAATCATTAAATATTAAGTTAATATTTTTTTCTAATTGCCCCGTGCGGTTAATTCTGTTCGTTTCTTTATGGCTCAGTTCCTATTTTTATGTTGTTATTAATTTAGTTCTAATTAAAAATATTGTGAAAGGAATAATGAGATCATTTAGATCGAAACCATAGTATAGCTAAAACTCTTTTTCTATTATTATTATTATTATTATTATTATTATTATTATTATTATTATTATTAATACTATTATTGCTCTATGTTATATGGTTAATTTATTGATGTCACTGCAACGGAAAAGTAAAAGCGGCAATTGGACACTAATATATATATATATATAATATATATATATATATATATATATATATATTATATATATGGATGTTTCGCCGATGTAGACCTTAACATATTTTTTGATAAAATATTTTGTAAACACCGGCGTCGGAAATTAATTTACGTTTTGTTTTGGTATGTCTTAAGATATACCAAAACAAAACGCATATATATATATTATATATATATGTGTGTGTGTGTGTGTGTGTGTGTGTGTGTGTGTGTGTGTGTGTGTGTGTGTGTGTGTTTAAAACATAATAAGCAGATTCTGTTCAAACTAAGCAAAAAAGACAAGTATATTGCCCTGATGAGCTAGTAAGCGAAACTGTTATATCTTACTCATTAGGATTAACATTACTATTTGCTCTACTTAGGTATCGAGCACTCTTTAGATTCTAGATTTAGACAAACCTAGCGGCACATATATTTTTTTCTTTTGACCTATTATTTTTGGTTGGTGCGAGTTTTTTCGTCTTTTCTTTTCTTCATTTTTACTAATAAATTATTTGCCGGTTTTTTTTTCTAACCGCAAGGTTTTAATAATAGGATAAGTATATATATATTATATATATATATATATATATATATATATATATATAGTATTTAGGTGTATATAGAAATAACCTACTCAAGTTTCAGCATAAAGTATTTTCAGGATTAATTGCAATGAATGAATCAATATATTGCTTAATGAAAGGAAATTGCAGAAGTGAATAATTGCAATTAACCCTGAAGATACTTTATGGTGAAACTTTAGTAGGTTATTTCTATATTCACCATGATACTAAATCCGCTCTACTAACTACTGTATTCGTTATAACAATGAAAAATTCGCCTAGTATTTCAATTGACCGTCAATATTGAGATTGGCAATATATTTTATTCCCCGGTAAGTCATCTTATTTATCATATATATAATTTTCAAAATATTTTTCGTTTCCTGATGATTGCTTCGCTTAAAACATTAAGCATACACAGCAAGAAACCAATGGTAGCAAACTTGTTCCAATGTAAATAAATATAAACTAATATATATATATATATATATATATATATATATATATATATATATTTGGGAGAATATGTGCTTAATTGAAGTCATACCTAATTTGAAAATTAATTAGTTGATAATCAATGAATTAGGCGAATATATCTGTTCAAATGTAAAGCGTAAACAATTCGAGAAAGAATCAATCTCTGTGTGTACATTTCGGCCTATTATGCCTCATCAGCAGAGTTATAGACTGGAAAGCCGCTTTTGTGTGTGATTCGAACCCTAACTGCCTGGCTGACAGGCGGAGATTCCTAATTCATTTTCAAATTAGGTATGACTTCAATTAAGCACATATTCTCCCAAAAATTGTCGGCATAGCCATATCAAACAAACTGTTTGCGTACTTTCATACTGTCATACAGCAAGTCTCCAAAAATGTAGGATATATCATTTTATAAACATAACGAGAAATCTGGATAGACCAGCTAGTGTAACGGTTAGAATCCCCGCCTGTCAGCCAGTTTCATATATATATATATATACATTGTTATTAAAAATGAAGGTAAGAATGTATTTGACATCAGTAGACAGAAATGGAGTTAGATACCACTCTCTGCTTAGAAACAGAGTTATATTTTGCAATTTTATGGGAATGTTATGGCCCACAAATGAGGGTTTCTTTATTTGCGTACAGTATGAATTAAGTGTTATTTTTTCATCGTTAACGTCTCAGATGCAATCTCCCAATGGACATGGAAATTCATATACATAGTAGCAAACTATTATCAGTGAAGATAAAGTTGATGAAGAAAACTAATGCTATCATTAGTGAAAATAAAGTTGACAGTTTTAATTTTTTGAAGTATGTGATAAATCTTTGACATTTATTGCTCTCTGTAGGTGATATGTATATATGTCAAATATTTTAATGACTGATTTGTCTTACAGATTATTTTTACAATTCATGAGAAGTGATAAATTGTGAACGTACCTGTAGCTAGAACTATATAAATTAAGGGCCGTTAACTTTAGAATCTAATAGAGGCGCGTGGGCTAGTGGTTAAAGTCGTGGAAAATGGACTCGTCGGTTCGAGTTCAATTCCTAGACGAAGCTGTTGACATTTAACTTAGCGCTAATACCCTTGGGAAAGGTATGAATCCATATATTCTCCCTCCAGCTATGGGTTAAATAGTAGGGCAGACTGGGCTCTTTAACCTTGGGTAAGTAACCAGTCTAGGAGAGGGATAACTCTGAATTCAAAATTCCTGAGGTCAGTCGTTGACTGTGTTCGTGGCATTCCTTAATGCACCAATTCTTTCCTATCGATTGAGCCAAAAAGTGTGGAATGGTCCTACACAAGCCTTCACCACTATAACCAAATCACTGTGTTGGTAGTTCATTGGATGAACACTCATGCGTCGAAAATCGACGAGAGTCCATTTTTTTTAAACTTTAGAATCAAGGAGTACCCATAGAAAATTACCGGTGACTGTTAACAACCCTTGACCCCTAAGAGGCACGCGATTTGGGTGCCATGACAGATATGTGATATAGTTTAGTTAGTTATTCAGATTCGATCCGATTTTGAAGAAGAGAAAACGTGAGTATCGTCTCTTTCTGGGGACCATCTTATCCGCGCGGCGGAATGAATAAAATATGTGCTAAATAAAACGTGATCGAGTAAAACTAAGTCTTGTTAATTAATTATTAAAAACAAGCACTTCTCATTTCTCTGAATGTTTGAGATGAGGCTTGATGATTAGTATTATCTGCGTTATCATCTTTATTGTTATTTGTACAACGTTTTGGCCGATATACCCTCCGGTCTTCTTCAGGTATTAGGTTTATAAGTTCTAAAAATTCACACTGAATTGTCCAAGAAAAATAATTAACACGACTCCTACCCCAGCTATGGTTAGCGGAATGAGAACAGGATACCCCCGTGGACTGAATAAAGGGTTAAGTTCAATGTTCCATGATGGCTCCCGATTACGAAAAGAAAGTTTCCGAGTTCGAAAAGAAGGTTCCCGAGTCCGAGAAGGTTCCTGAGTCAGACAAGAAATATTTGAAGAAGGCCAGAGGGTATATCGGCGGAAACGTTGTACAAATCACATTAAAGATGAGGACAATAGTCCGAATTACGCAAATAATAGTAAGCACTTCTCAGCTCAACAAAAGAAAAGAACAGAAGAAGAAACCCAGCCTTTAAATAGAAGTCAACTAGATAACATGGTGGACGACAAGTTAGATGAAGAAGAAGAAACAGTTAGCTGGAATCAGTCAACAAGCAGAAATGAAACAAACAAGTAAAATCTACCATCGCTAATCTAATATCTCTCTCTCTCTCTCTATATATATATATATATATATATATATATTGGTTTGTTGGTTGGTTTTGAAGGCTGTCACAATGCGAGTGTAAAGAAAAAAAGAAGGTAACTATGATGTTTTTTGTTAACCTGTCATTTATTTCTCAATATTTCGGGAAGAGATTCCCATCCTCAGAAGAATACTGGAACTGAAGTTGTCTTAGCGGCTGCTACATTCGTTCTGAGAACGAATGTAGCAGCCGCTAAGACAACTTCAGTTCCAGTATTCTTCTGAGGATGGGAATCTCTTCCCGAAATATTGAGAAATAAATGACAGGTTGACAAAAAACATCATAGTTACCTTCTTTTTTTCTTTACACTCGCATTGTGACAGCCTTCAAAACCAACCAACAAACCAATATATACGCAATGCTTCAAGCAAATTACAAAACCCTTTTATATATATATTATATATATATATATATATATATATATATATATATATAGCCTGGGATAGTCACCGCTTCAGCTTTCACTGGAATGGTGCTCCAAATTGCAGTAGTATTAGGAGAGTGCTCGATATAAAGAATATAGCTATTATATAATATAATAAAATAAATATATAAAGGTATTACATATCTATTTATTTGATGGCAATATAACAGTCGCAACCTTAGGTTTCATACATGCAATAGGTATTGGCATCAACGTCACCTGATGAATGCATGCGATTTTGCATGTATGAAACCTAAGGTTGTGACTGTTCTATTGCCATCAAATAAATAGATATGTAATACCTTTATATATTTATTATTATTTTATTATTATTATATTATATATATATATATAATATATATATATATATATATATATATATATTTATATTATGAAGGTGTTAGAGTAACACCGAAACCACGGTCGGAAAATGACTTCTTCTACGACTATTAATGCTCCATATTAACAATATATTGAGCCCTATTGGATTAACTACTTATGCTATGTTCACATAGTAGTACCCATAAATGAATATATATATATATATATATATACCCGATTATGTCAGAATGATATATACGACTATACAACATTATCAATTATAAGGAAGTCTGATCTCATTTATAAGTTAAAGCGATAATTCTTTAAAGCCGTAGTTGTATCAGTGCTACCGTACGCTTGCACAACCTGGATCCTAACGAAGCGCCTAGAGAATAAGCTCGATGGGAGTTATATTTGAGTGATGCGTGCCGTCTTTTTAAAACCGGGGAAACAGCACGCCACAAGAAAGCAGCTGTGTGGCAATTTGCTACCTATATAACAAATCGTCCGAGTAAGATGAACAAGACATAGTGGACACTGCTGGAGAAACTAAGACGAACTAATAAGTGACGTTCTGTGAAATCTCTCATATGGGCACGTCAGTGTGGACCGTCCTCCAAGGACCTATTTGGTCAATTATGTGATGATTCCGGATCCTGCACAGAGGACCTTCTCGCGGTGAAAACAGGTAAGGATGGTTGGCGAGAGATTTCCATGGATATCCGTGCTGTCAGCACGACCTAATGATAATAGCTGGAGTATATTTTGGTGCAGTAAATTAAATTGGTGTTATTTCTATTTTTAGTGAGATTATTATTATTATTATTATTATTATTATTATTATTATTATTATTATTATTATACTTATGTTAATATTCATGCAGGTCCGTAAAATTTATTTGATTTGCTCATCGACGATACGGATAACGAATTCGATCTCACTGACAAGTCAAAACGACAATTCTTCCAAGCTGTGGTTGTATCAGTGCTGCTGTATGGCTGCACCACCTGGACTCTAAGGAGGTGCCTGGAGAATAAGTTGATGGGTGCTGCACAATAGTGCTGTGCACGATCTTGAACAAGTCATGTAAACAACACCCTACAAGGAAGTAGCTGTATAGCCACTTGCCCCCTATCTCACAAACCATCCGGGTGAGACGGAAAAAAACCTGCTTGACACTGCTGGAGAAGCAAGGACGGACTCATAGGCGACATTCTTCTCTGAAAGCCAAAACATGGACATGGTAATGTGGGCCGTCTAGCAAGGACCTACATTGACCAAACTCTGTGCGGATATTGGATGCTGCGGGGAGGAGCATCCCGGGGTCAATGAATGATAGAGAAGGTTGGCGAGAGATTGTCAGGGATATCAGTGTTAATTGGGTGACATAATAATGATGATGACGATGATGATGATGATGATGATTTTGTTGCTTAGTTCAAACAAGTGGATATGAAACCATCGTATTTTTTAATGAAAACCTGGGCAACCAACTCCGAAAAAGGAGAACTAATCTAAAAAATATGACATCTATTTAATTCTTCTTTTAATACGGTAGTAAAGAAAAAAACTAATGATAGAGAACTATTCTCCAAGGAAAGCAAACCGTGCAACATATTTCGGATAGTACTATTTAGATATTTTCGACTGTTGTCATCATCTTTGTTGTTATATACGCAGCATTTCAGTCGATGTGCCTTCCAGCAGTCTTCAAGTATTTCGTGTCGAATTCGAGAAACTTCTGGTCGTACTCGGGAGACGTCATTCTGTAATCTGGAACCTTCTTGGAACTTCAAATCTGAACATCTGAAAAAAGCTGGAGGGTACTTCGGTGGATGTGTATATAACAATAAAGATGAGGGCAACGGTCTGAAAAATATAAATAGTACGCTTTATCTCGTCACATCAAAAAGATTTAAACAAATGATGATTTGTTTAAATTACGGCACATCAGGAATAGTGGGTTATTTAATGCTGATAGAAATATAGATAGAATAATCTTTCTTTGTACAATGAACCCCATCTATACATATATAAAGGGCAGATGTGTGTATGCATGTATATCTTGAGAAAACTACGAAAATAAATCAATTAACGACGATGTAAATATATATACACATTCACTATCGCCAGATCTTGATTTTTGAGCAAAAATAAGGAAGAATTGATTTATATTCGTGAAGCGGATTGAATAATAACATTTAAATGATAACATCATCAATTTGTTTGCATTTAGTATTTTAAATGGGAAACATTCATTTTTTTTAGAGTGGTTGGATTAATGCAAGGTCTTTTTTACGAAGGGATTTTAATGGGGTATCCTGTGAGGATCCAACTTACGATTCAACAATAATGAATATGCGAGGCTATCTTTTTTTTACCTCCCTTTACCTTGTCGACGCCGGGTAACCGATTATAGTATTTAAAGATTAATTATTTTATGTAATGGATTTTCCGGCTAATGTTTCGGTCAAACCTACCGGATGTGGCGACCATTCGTGAATGATTGATAGATGACAGGTCAAAGTTTATGAAACGCAAAATGAATGTCTGTGAATTCTTGTTGTGGGCTGTGGACAGTCACGTGCGAATTAAAAGATAGCTTTCTAAAAAGTAGGAACACGGACATATATTTATGGGTTTATTTATGGGTTTACATGTGTCCCACTTTCACACGATATGGCACAAGGCCGTTTTATGTGAGAACCACCCACAAGCCGAGACTCATGGGGTGGTAGGTAGAAAAATTGCGTCGATCCCGTCGGCATTCGCCTAATACTAAGGAACACAAGGATTCTACCTAACACAAAGAAACACAAGGGATCTCCGCTGTAAAGTGCTCTCACCTGCAGCTTAAAAATGGCCACAAAATCTGGGCGATATGATGATGATGATGATGATGATTATTTAAATCTTTAAATGGATGAGTCTCTATATGTGAGTGCTTGTGTCTTTACCGAAAGTTTTGCAGTTTTCATGTCCAAAGTTTTTGATTTGTACACAATAAAAACTAAATTGTATCTTCAGTTTTGTCGACAAGAATCTCATTCGGAATCGTCATACCGCCAAGGTTGTCAGTTATATGAATAAATATAGGCGGAAATTTGAATGTGGCTCAGACCATATAATTAAGGCCTTCTCTAAAGAAATCTGTCCAATGCTATCTGACTTTTCAAATTCGCATTTCCAGACAGCGCCCCAAAACCCAACCAATCCAACCCAGCCGACAAATTCAAAATATGACTAAAAGAAATGTTTGAGACTTTTTATATATATATATATATATATATATATATATATATATATATTGGTAATTTTTCCGAGATGAAATAAAGGAAAATAAAGTGCTCAATTACAAATGTAAGAGTTTTATTTATTAAATATAACTGTTTATACAGAGGTTTTAGTGAGCATCTACATAAGGTTTCTGGCTTTTGCCTTCTTCAGGATACTATTTTAAAAAATCGGGTTTTTTTGTGAACAATCAAAGGGAGAGAATATTTTGAGCCTTCATTTTTCAGTTAAAATCCCCTTCGCATTCTGTGGGTGATGATGGCCGAGCGGTTAACCTTTCCACCTGATGCTGAATCGATCGGATTTTTTTAATTTAATTTGCAAAATGTCTAGCCACACTGAAGAGACTTGATAAGTCGAAACACGTGTCTGTGGATGACTATATATATATATATATATATATATATATGCAATGATATACACACACACACACACACACACACACATATATATATATATATATGTATATATATAGATGCAATGATATATATATATATATATGAGTCCGGATTAAAACATTTACATTTAAAAACAGACCTATTTATCATTATGCTCTGATGATGATTTTTTATAAATCGAAATATTGTCAATATCAGCAATGAAAAAAGATATAAAAATATATTCATTTTAACAACATTGTGTGTTTTCATACCCTTTTATTATATATAATATATATATATATATATATATATATATATATATATAGATATAGATATAAAAGTGATTATGCAATGATATTCAAAGTTTTCATTGATCACGTTGCGGTGGACGCTGAGCATAACCCCCTGTCGAACGAGTTTCAGGTTTAGATAAATTGTTCTAACCACGCTGAAGAGACATAAATATTTTGGTAAAGTATGTGGTGAGGTGAGCTTGTAAAATACAAAGTTGTGGTGAAATCTTATTTCGTTCCACAAAGATAAGATTTACCGCAAAAAGGCATCATCTCTGATCGGCTTGGTGTGATGAAATCTGTATTTAATAAAGAATGTCCCTTTCCACACAAAACAGATTCGTGTCACGGGGACTTCTTTGCAAGGATGGGATTTTGCTGACTGAATGCCAAAAATTCTGAAAATACCAAATTCTTCCTTCTTCTTCTTCTTCTTCTTCTTCTTCTTCTTCTTCTTATTATTATTATTATTATTATTATTATTATTATTATTATTATTATTTCACTCCATTCAAATTTTTCACACCTGCAGAAGCCGGTGGTTCACTGGAGGCTGAGTGACAGCAAGTTTCCTCGGTTCTCCAGGATTCTTCTGAGTATTCCAGCCGATCTCAATAATGCTGTAGTCTGGATGGTCCCGATTCTTCCTCCGATTTTCAATTCATCCAGACTTCTTTTCAACCCATTGGGGATTGTTCTAAGGGCCCCAATCACAATCGGCACGACCTTAACCCTCATGTTCCACAGTTTTCTTAGTTCTCTGGCAAGGTCTAAGTATTTATCGATCTTTTCGTTTTCTTTCATTTTCACTCTGTGATCGGTCGGGACGGCAAATTCCACGAGATGACAAGTCTTCCTCTTCTTGTCAATCAAAACAAGATCTGGTCTCCTGGCCGAGGTTAGGTGATCCGTCTGTACCTTAAAGTCCCAGAGAATGTTGTGTGTCTCATTCTCCAGGACAGATTCAGGTTTGTGCATATACCATTTAGTTGAATGGTGAAAATTGAATTTCTTGCACAGTTCCCAGGGAATCACCTTTCCCATCCAGTCGTGTCTAGTCTTGTACTATCTTTGTGCGAGTTTACTGCATTCGCTTATTATGTGATTGACAGTTTCGTCTCTTTCCCCACACATTCTATATTTGCTGTTCAGTTGTGTCTTATCTATTGTTGCTTTTATGTAGTTTGTCCTTATGGCATTATCTTGTGCTGTAATTATCAGGGATTCAATTTCTCTTTTGAGGTTTCCCCTTCTTAGCCATGTCCATGTCTTCTGGTGAGCGATCTCTCCTGTGTTTCGCTTGAAGTGTCCATATAGTTGTTTTTCTTGCCATTCTTGCTTCCTTGTTTTTGTTCTATTTGTTCTCGTCCATATATTGCCATTGTTTTTCTGGCTGCTACTATTAGTCTCTCTTTGTTCTTTTTGCAGCATCAGAAATTATCATTATTATTATTATTATTATTATTATTATTATTATTATTATTATTATTATTAGAGCTTTTCACACCAGCGTTAGCTGATGGTATTCCAGTGGAGTCTGAGTGACAAACACGTCTCCTTAGGTCTCCAGGACCCTTCTCAATATTCTGGTCGATTGTAGCAATGAAGTAGTCTGGATGGTCTCAATTCTTCCTCTGATTTCCAGTTCCTGTAGTCTTTTTTCCAAGCTTTTTGGGACCGTTCCAAGTGCACCAACTACAATTGGTATCACTTTTACCCACATATCCTAGAGTTTTTTTTTCAATTCTCTGCCAGGTATTTGTCTATATTTTCGTTTTCCTTCATCTTTACCCAGTGATCTACTGGAACGGCAAAGTGTACCAGTTGACAAGTTCTATTATTATTATTATTATTATTATTATTATTATTATTATTATTATTATTATCTCTGTGCATCTCTCTCTCTCTCTCTCTCTCTCTCTCTCTCTCTCTCTCTCTCACACACACACACACACACACACACAGTCACTCACTCACTCATTCAGCATTTTCTCATGTCTAATCGTGTATATTTCATAATCTGTATCGATATACACTTAAGCCCTTTACATATGTAAACATATCAATATCATGTACATTTCAGTACATAGGCACTCGAGTAAAGTATATATTTAAAGTTACGTTTGTATATATATATACAAGGTGTGTCATAAAAGTATCGAGATTGATCAAGATTTACCAAGATTGAAATGAACAATGAATGGAATGATAATTTTCAGAATACAAGGTGTGTCATAAAAGTGCCGAGTTTGAAGCTGTATTTATCAAAATAAAAATGAACAATAAATGGAACGTTAATTTTCAGAATATAAGGTGTGTCCAAAAGTACACAGAATCTCGATACTTTTTGATACACCTATATATATATATATATATATATAATATATAATACACCACAAACACACAACACACACACACACACACACACATATATATATATATATATATATATATATATATATATATTATATATGTATTACTGAATAGAGTCTCCATCTCGATCTTCTCGGTTCCAGCTTCTCAGTTAAAGATTCATACGGACATCATCAGTCAAATGATTTTTATTGAAAGCAAGATTACGTGCAAGTACAAGTGAATTTGGTGAGGGGGGTGAGTTAGTAGCGGAAGTGAAGGGAGGGAGGATAGGGGCAGACATGAATGAAGTGAGGGTAATTTACAGGAAGTAGCGAGAGGATGGGAGTAGATGGGCACAGGGGTAGGTTAAGGGAGGGGGTAAAGTTCTGGTGTGTTTGATGTCGGCCGAAGATAGGGAGGAGGGGAGAGTTGAGTGATCTTAGGTCACTGGGTCAGTTAGTGCAAAGAGCAGGGGGGGAGGATTTTCTGACTTCTGAAGTTTAGGTGGAGAAGAACCGAGAGTAGGTAGTGAGAGTCTATGTATGGGCATTCTTTTTTTAGTTTATTTAATTAATGTAATTAATTAATTATTAACCATATTCATGTTGTGTAATAATTTTATTCTCATGAATTATCGTTTTTGCGATCGATCTGTCAAGGTTGTAGAATCCAGGTCTAATATTGAAAGATTCTGTGTGAAATATTAATGCAGATTCGCACATATATATATATATTGTCATCCACAGACACCGCGTTTCGACTTATCACATCTCCTCATAGTGGCTAGACATAGCAGGCTATATCCTATCGGGATAGACCCGACTGAGTTTTCAGCAGTACGTCATGTTATCAACTTGGTCATCAGCCACCTACAGTGAAGGGTTAGATTGTAACTGATAAATACATGCATAGGTATATATGTTACAGCCGGTAGAGAGCTCACATCCGGTTTATAGGAGAACCTTGCAATTTTAAACTTAATTTATAATCGACAAATCAAATTTTACCTCAGAGTGTTCAACCAACCAAGAGTTGGGAGCACACACAAACACACACACACACACACACACACACACACACACACATATATATATATATATATATATATATATTATATATATATATATATAATACATGGTTATTACTATCTGACTTTTGAGTTTGCAATATTATTAAAGACTGCTCAATATCAATGATAGAGCTATTATATATATATATATATATATATATATATATATTATATATATATATATATATATATATATATATAATAAATATAATATATATTAGTTTGTGTATATATCTTTGGTTCCATGCAATAAATATATATACACTAACTAATATATATATATACATATACATATACATATATACACACACACACACATACACAACACATATATATATATATATATATATATATATATAATATATAAACATTCTATTATACATACATTTATTCTTAAACATATATTTATATGTATGTATATCTATATTTATATATGGCCAGTGATTTGCTTTGATGTTCCGTTTAATAATTCACCGTCTAACATGAAAGGGAAAAGAAAAAAAAAGCGAATAAAGAAGAAAAGAAAAATCTTGGAGAAAGAGAACTGCAGACGTGTTGGCCATCATTTTCAGAACTCTCGCGATATTTCAAATAGGAAAACGAGAAACAGCTGGACATTAAAGCAGAACCTCACTTGTATTTTATTTTACATTTAGATATTTTTCTTTTCCTTTTTCTTTTTTTTTTATAAAGACGGCGATATAAATATGACTGGCTTATAAGTAGAATTTTGCCGGATATTAGATGCAAAAGGAGAAGCGCTTGAAAAAAAAAGACAAAAAAAACAAACTATCATTCGTTTGTAATTTGCAGTCGACGGTACTTTGAATAGAAAATGCTGGATGCGATATTTTGAGCGTTCAGCCTCGGCAGAAATGGCGTTGATTTTGCAAGCAAGACATACGCAAAGGTTAGACAGAACTTTTGATGGATGTTTTTTTTTTGTTGTTTATTTATTTATTTTATTTATTTATTATTATTATTTTTTTTTTTTGCTGTCCGTTTTTTTGTTTTTTTTTTTTTTCACTTTTCAAGATGGCTTTTGAAAAAAGAAGATTAGGAAATGACCTAAAGAAGAAAGAAATAAAGAAAGAAAGGAAGGAAGGAAAAAATCACAGGAAATTAAATGATAAAAATAAAGAAGGAATGAATGAAAGAAATAAATGAAAAGAAGGAATGGTCAAATTAAAGAAGAAGAAAAGCAATTGAGAAAGAAAAAGAAAAAAAAAGAGAAAAATGTAATAAGAAAATAAGGAAGAAATTATAATTATCTATACATATATGTGTGAGAAATGTGAGGAGGTTAATCCGACAATATGTGGAGAAAAGTAGACAAACACGGGATGTTATGAAAACTGGGTGTTTATTGTCAACGATGCAAAGTTTCAGCCATTTTGACCATCATCAACTGGGCTTCTGTCCTGATGATGGTCAAAATGGCCGAAACGTTGCATCATCGACAATAAACATCCAGTTTCCATAACATCCCGTGTTTGTCTACTTTTCTCCACACACTATATATATATATATATATATATATATAATATATATATATACTAGCAGCGACTACCCGGCACTGCCTGGTTAGAGGAGGGATTTTTTTAAAGTTAGTCCCGCAGATCCATTATTACTGAATCGTGATTTGAATCCTTGTGAGATGCCCCATTTAAATCCCTATGTAAAAAAATAGACCTTGCATTTAACCAGCTACTCTGAAAAGAAATTTTAATGTCTACTATCTAAAATATTAAATGAAAAAAATCCATGCTATTATCATTTAAATTTATTTTTTAATTATCTTCACGAATATAAATCAAATCTCTATTATTTTCGCTCAAAAACCAAGCCCTGGTGATATTCAATGTGTATATATATTTACTTTGTCGTTAATTGTTTTATTTTCAAAGATTCCTCCGGACATACACATACACACAACTACCTTTTATATATGTATAGATGGTGTAATGGTTAGCAAACCACATTGTCCATTGTTAGTCAGTTCGATTCTCATTGGGTACCCCATTTTACTGGCCTTGAGCCACATCTAAGCTAAGCTTAGTAAATAACAATATACGTAAAAAGAGAAGAAAACTACGTGTTCCAAAAGGTGAAGGGCTTATAATAAACCTAAAGATTTAAATGAAAAAAAGAAGAAAAAAAAAACGAAGGAAAACAGAAAAGAAAAATACAGAAAAAAAAAAAAAACAGAGCCAAAAAACAAGAAAGAAAGAGGAAAACAAAAAAAAGGGTTGTTGAAAATATCTTAAAAAAGAAAAAGAAAAGAATACAAAAAGAAAGAAAAAAGAAAACATGAATTAAAAAAAAATGAAGAATAAAATCCGATGGAAAAAGAAAGAGGCTAAAGGACAAAATGGTGGGCGCTTTTTAAGAAAAAAAAGAAAAATACTTCCATAGAAAAAAATGAGTGTGTAAAGGAAGAGGGGGGAGACATTTTATGTGAAAAGAATAATAAATATTCGAAATATAAAGGAATTCAAAAAAGGCTGATATTAACAATAATGAAAAAAAAGGAATGAAAGAAAATTACCAAATTTCCGATTCCAGAAAACCAAGCCAGAAAAAAAAAGACCACCCACACTCAATCCCTTGCATCGGCTAAACCAGAATATATATATATATATATATATATATCCTGGTTTTATACATATATATATACTGGTTTTATACATGCATATATATATATGTATATATATATATATATATATATATATAATATATATACTGGTTTTATACACACACATATATATCTACACACACGCACACACACCACCACACACACACACATATATATATATATATATAATAATATATCCCGGTTTTATACATGCATATATATATACTGGTTTTATACATGCATATATGTATATATATATATATATATATATATAATATATATACACTGGTTTATACACACATATATATCTACACACACAACACACACACACACACACATATATAATATATATATAATATATATACATACTGTTTTTATAATATGTATATATATATACTGGTTTTATACACACACATATATATCTACACACACACACACACACACACACACACATACCACACACATATATATACTGGTTTTATAAATATGTATAATATATACTGGTTTTATACACACACATATATATCTACACACGCACACACACACACACACACATATAATATATATATATATATATATGTACTGGTTTTAAAAAATATGCATATACAGTGGTTTTATACACACACATATATATCTACATACACACACAGACATATATATATATATATACTGGTTTTATAAATATGTATATATATACTGGTTTTATACACCACATAATATCTATACACACACACACAACACACATATATTATATATATTATATATATATATATATATATATATATATAAATATATATATATATATATCACTGCCGTAAATAAGAAGAAAAAAACGTAAGTAAAAAGAAGCAAGGTCCTAGAAAATGAAGAGTTCGCTTTGTCCAGCTCCTTTCATTCGATATTTCAGTTCCTGTCTCATTCAGACTCATAATCAAAAACGCCACTTCGATTCGATTGATCTATCGATTAATCGTTATTACTTTTAAGCCGAAACCAATTTCGACGGCCTGATTCAAAAATAATTTGATCAATTGAAAAAGGTTTGCTTGTGATCTCAATCCGAAATTGGTGAGGATGTATATTGGCCATGAAACGCTTATCAAAGACACTTTCAACTAATGTTCTTTTGGCGCGAAAAAAAATAAGGGGGCAGGAAGTTTCTCTTTTCGGGCGAAAGGAATGAATCGTTTATTGAAGACAAATCAGGAAGTGATTCAAATCCACGGAGACGGCTCAATCACTGGTCAAATATTTGACCAATGAACTTCATTCTTTACATGGTTTACAGTAAATGACGTAAATCAAGTGGGAGAATCAAAACTTATTATCTTATATAAAAAAGTAAAGTCGTCGGGGCGGCCTAAAGTCGGTATCAGCCAGTCAGCGAGGGAGTCTATCCCCTTTTCAATAGCGCTAGACCAAGGAGATTGTTTTGGCGTCTGAGGTGGAGCGCCACACCTACCATCAGCTCCTTACTTTACCGCACAGGTCCCCGTGCTACTCATACGTTGAGTTGGCAAGGACCGGTATCGAACTAGGAACCTTGTGGTTTCTAGCCGAACGCTCTACCGAATGAGCTAATCCGGCCCCTTTTATTTTATTTTATTTATTTTATAACACCTTCAAACTTGGTTGATAAAACAGTGCAAGTTAATTCAGGGTTTTTTTTAACGGCATATCAACACTGTGGGTTATTTAATGCCAAATCTTTCTTCTTTTTGTTGCAGTTTTTTTGTATTATAAAATGTGGTAAAGTGGGGAGCTGACAGTAGGTGTGGCGCTCCAACTTCAGCAAAAAATCTCTCTGGTCTAGCGCTAGCGAAAAGGGGTTAGATTCGCTCCCTTTTCGGCTGATACCGACAATTGGCCACTTTTTTTAGGGGCCGTGTTAGCTCAGTCGGTAAAGCGTTCGGCTAGAAACCACAAGGTTCCTAGTTCGATACCGGTCCTCGCCAACTCAGCGTATGAGTAGCACAGTTATCTGTGCGGTAAAGTAAGGAGCTGATGGTAGGTGTGGCGCTCCACCTCAAACGCTAAAATAATCTCCATGGTCTAGCGCAAGTGAAAAGGGGATAGACTCCCTCGTTGATTGGCTGATACCGACTTTAGGCCGCCCCGACGACTTTACTTTTTTACTTACATTACATATGAAAATATAATCACCATACATAAAGGTGACTTTCGTTAGTGTGAAAATTGATTTTACTGGAAAAGGAGCAAGTTTATTGGTTGGTTGATGTTTAACGGCATATCAACTCTTATGGTTTAGTTAAGGCCAAATCTTGTTTTTTTGTATAAGTCTAACTCCCTAAGTATTAATGAATTGGTAGAAATGATCTATTTACTTATACTCGTGTTCCCTAATTGTACGACCGTTACCATCTTGCAATACCCACTGGTTAAAAATGAGACAGTCCAATTCGTCCAAGATCAAATACAAAAATGTATATCCTGATTATCTGGTGTTACTTATCCAACGAATTCTTATTTCTTATGAGTGTTGTCACCTCATAACCTGTTACGATTTTTGTGGCAATCTTTAGTATTCAAGCGAGAGCACTCCTCATTGGAGATCCCTTGTGTTATTTAGTTAGTTGGTTAGTTGGATTTTACTGCATGTCAACCCTTGAAGGGTTATCTTATGCCGATGACGTTTTGTTGTTTTTATTTCTTTTCATCATTGATGGGTATTCAAATCTTATTTAATTTCAATTTTGAAACACATTCTTTTAAACGTATTTTTCTATTTAACCCATTGATGGGACCCTAACAGGTACTACCACTTGGGTTAGCGTGGACTTGGGAGTAATGGAGATGAAGGGGTACTCCACATTCATCAGGGCTCCAGCATTTGAACCTCAACATCCGATGCAGTTTAACGTTATATCCCGAATACTAAGCCCCTCTGTTACCGCCTAATAGCACATAGATGATAAAATGAATTGAGGTTTTACTATACTGGCAATAGAATCGAGACAATGATATAGGTACTCGGACTTAACGTGATCAGCCGATTAATCGGAGGGTGCCTCTTCGACCGCCCATCCAACGTAAGTAAGAGCCAAGCTGATGTGTTGCTTGTGATGGACTGCTCAGCTACAAGGATTCCGTCGTTAAGCATCACGGTTGTGTCTTTGTTTCCATTCTGGATGCATTGCCTGCCATAACATTTCTCATATTATTGAAATGGATATGACAACTAACCTCTAGGCATAAAATAATTCTATATTGGTTGACATGCCCTTAAAATTGACTGAGTTGATTTTGTTGCATAATCTATGGTAGCATAGATTATTAAACAACACTGTGTAGCGGGAATACAAAGAATCCAAATGGAAAGTTACAGACCGTTTGGGAACTTTTGACCCAAGAGGCGGGAAAACTGCAAATCACGTGAAGTCACGTGAGAGCTAGTTAGCTCCTCATTACCTGCCAGGATGTTAAGCAAGAAGGATGTGTCTTGCTTAGCTGGACTCTTCAACTGCGCGCGTTGTGTTAGATCGTAAAGAAACGTAGTTAAGAATAAAAAGTTTTAAAAAGCAGCATGGCGTTGTTGGTTGATGCATGCCAAGAAGATAAAGGCCCAACAACATGAACCCAGATAGAATTCAACATGGCGACCTGGAGAGAAAGAATAGAAATGACTAGACGATTACGAATGGCCAGAGAAGAAAGAAAGTTATGCATCTCATCTCTCTGAAACTCTGTCTACCTCTCTCCCCTCTCTATGAAAAGGACATTGTGTATATACCCGCAACATGAGCATGTTGGTATGGGTATCTAATACACATTTATTGGTACCGTGCCCGGCGCATCGTTCCATAAATTGAAACCGTGCCCCCAGCATAGTGCCATAATTTTAAAGACTTTTTTGGTTCCTTGGGCGAGAATGTAATTTTTAGTAGTGGAGAATCTCAACAACTCATTTTCCAGACAAAAATAGGTTACAAAAGCCGCCATTTTTTTTGCGAACCTACACTAAATTTGGCGAGTTAAAAACCGACATACCTCTGCCAATTTTTTGAATTTGAAGCTTAAATTTTAGGGATTGTCTAACTTTAACATAGACAAGTGGTTCCCAATCTGTGTGTCGCGAGATGTCATTAGGTGTGTCGCAGGAAAGTATTCAATATTTAAGGTATAAACGAAAATATATCATTTCAACTAAGTCTGGCCTATATATTATATATATTGATGTAAAAACTGCAATATAATAGGAAAAACTTCACTGTAACGATGTAGGGCGATATGAAAAACGCCTCGGTTAGGATTAGAACTGAAGACCATATCGATACGCAGAATTCCAATGCAAGACGTTGCTCACTGTTCCAGTAGAGCCTATCTTAGTGCATGAAATAGGTCCTATAGGCTGAATCCACACCAACGTAGTACTGTCTAGTGTTGTAACACTACATTCACTTTTATTAAAACAAACTAAACTTGGCAAAATCCTATTTAACCAACAAATTGTCATTGACAATAACATGTGAAATTAAGTTTGCAGCTTATGAGCTATGAAATAAGTACTTTATTTTGACAAAATTGTTTCTTCATATTCTTTTTTTTTTTCTTTTTTTTAAATTTTCTTTTCTATTTAATTTTTTTTGTATTTGATGGCATAAGAGAGGCTCATTAGAATTTGATAATACAGTAGGAGGGGTGAGGTTTTGTCACAGCCAATTTTTCCATCCACCACCAAATCACACCTTTCATAGAAGAAGAAAAAAACTTCTGCCCTCAAACCCACAAGATCAAAAGAGATATGAAAGGATTTAATTGAGTTTTTTGTCTGTCATTTTTCCCCACTGCAAATATTTAATCTACTATTTATAATTCTTTTATTTTAAAGGATTCTTATAAAATAAAAGTACTGTTGAGTTTGGTGATTGAATAAGGAAAGAAAATATGAAGCTAGCAATTAAATTTATAAAACAGAAATCTACTGAGAGAAAATAAAATTGTACCACCCTAAAGCAGAATGCCAATTCTAGCTAATTCATGGATAGTATATATTCTGATATAGAAAAATTCAGAAAATTTGAATTGGGTGGGTGACAAATTTACTTTTTTTTCAGTGATTTGACATAGAATGAATCCATTATTCTTTTTTTTTTTTCGGGGAAGAATTTTGGATGAAAGTGTAGTAACTGTCAGTACGCTAACTTCTTTTCTGAACTGGTTTCACTTTCACTTTCACTTTCTCACAGAGAAACATAATAATCTTCTATTCGTTGATTTTTCTTTTCTGTAATGATAGCCATTACGATTTTTCATTTCGGATCATAATATCTAAGATATTTTAGTTTGGTTTGGTTTGTTTTGTTTTACGGCATATCAACCTCAGTGGGTCATCTAATGCCGATAAAGTTTTGAAATAAATCAATTCTTAATGGATAATACAATTTTTTTTATAAATACATTTTTCTATTTAACCCATAGACGGGACCCTAACAGGTACTACCACTCCGGGTCAGAGTGGACCAGGGAGCAATGGTGATGAAGGGGTGTCTCACATTCCCCAAACTTCCAAAACTGGAACCTCATCATCAGATAGAGTTTAACGTCATTCCCAGGACATGTAGACCCGCAGCCACCGCCTTCTAGCACCCATATGATAAAAAGGGGTTGGGGCTTGCCATAAGGGCAATAGGGTTGGGAAAATCATATAGGTGCTAGGGCTTGACGTGACCAGCCGATTGATCGGAGGGGCCCTCTCCGACCGCCTGTCTAGCCCAAGACAGGGCTAAAGTGGAGTATTGCATGTCATGAACTGCTCATCCACCTGGGCTCTATCCTTAAGCATCACGGGTCGCCACCCATGACCAACAGGTGGTCCCATTGGGGGAGTCTTACCCCTCTGCAGAGGTGCAGTCGGTGCATTCTAACGCCCCATCCGACAGGGCAGTAAGATATTTTATAATACTCAACTTGCACTAGAATTTGCAAGATATGATTAATGAAAACATTCAAGTTTATACAGAATTTTTTTTAAGTATAGAGATAATTATGTAACCGAAGAAGGCTCAAGAGTCAATCTGCTGAAATGTGATAATAAAACAACAAATATGAGAATATTTTGAGCAAAGTTTTCATTTATTTTTGTGTTAATTCTTTGTTGAATTTTGTTAAAACATTTCCAGTGATTTTCCGGTTCTACCATTTGAACCTTTACACAAACTTCTGGAACGTAGCTGTAATTCCTCAGATCAATCTCAGGGAATTAATCAGTTTTCAAGTATTTTGGGTCACGCTTTTCAAAAAAACCCAAAAAACAAAAAGAAAAACAAATTTAATCCGTTGCAGAGATATTATGAAAAGCTCAGCATATAATTCGAAAATCACAGCATGTAGTTCCTGTGCGCAACCCTGTTGAGTCCCTGACCACCTGCCTTCTTTTATTGAAATAGGGAGAGAGTAGCACTCAAGGAATTCCTCTTGCTATAGAAATGTTATGAAGGGCCCAACATTCATAATGATGACCACTTTATACTGTCAAATTAGGGGTTTTCTCTGACAGCAATACCACGTAACTTAATAGCGTCTTACACTACTTGAAGATGCAACTCCACCTGTCACATAAGGCCTTGAAGAAGCGCACTTTGGCACTTCAATAATCTTATTGCTCATTAGACTTTAATTACTGATTTAAGCCAGAAGTTGTTAGTTGTTGAATAAGATGGCCACTGCCAAGTGACTCCTCACTGGTTCCCACGTGATGCAATCATGAAGGACAATTCCAATTCCGCCGTGTCAAGCTGACGACCTACTTCAGTGTGGGAACCAACTAACCAACAATTAAGTTAATTAAATTAATTAATTAATTAATTATAAATGAATAAATTATAAATAAACAAATAATAATAGATAAATAAATAATAATATAAATTATCTATCTATCTATATATCTATCTATCTATCCCTTTGGACCCATAGTAACACTTTATATATATACATTAATATGGACTCTCTCGTCGATTTTCGACGCATGAGGGTTCAAACACACAATGAACACCCCCACATTGATTTTTTTTTATAGTGGTGAAGGCTTGTGTTTGACCATCCACACTTTTTGGCACAGTCGATAGGAAAGAATTGGTGCATCAAGGGTTGCCACAAACCCAATCAACGACCGACCTCAGGAATGTTGAATTCAGAGTTATCCCTCTCCTAGACTGGTTACATACCCAAGGCTGAAGGGCCAAGTCTGCCCTACTATTTAACCCATAGCTGGAGTTAATTTTGAATTCAGAGTTATCCCTCTCCTAGACTGGTTACCTACCTAAGGCTGAAGGGCCCAGTCTGCCATACTATTTAACCCATAGATGGAGGGAGAATATATGGATTCATACCTTTCCCAAGGGAAATATTTATATATATATATATATATATATATATATATATAAAGGGCAGTAGCGTGAATCTGTATGTCCGGAGGAAACTTCGAAAATAAAACAATTAACGACAAAGTAAGTATATATACACATTGAATATCACCAGGGCTTGGTTTTTGAGCAAAAATAATGAAGATTTGATTTATATTCGTGAAAATAATTAAAAGATAAAATTTAAATGATAACAGCATGGAGTTTTTTGGGTTTTTTTCATGTGATATTTTAGATAGTAGACATTAACATTTCTTTTCAGAGTAGCTGGATCAATGCAAGGTATATTTTTTTATATAGTGATTTAAATGGAGCATCCCACGAGAATTCAAATCACGATTCAGTAATAATGGATCTGCGGGACTAACCTAAAAAACTCCACCTCTACCCAGGCGATGCCGGGTAGCCGCTGCTAGTATAATATAAATTTATATGGTATTTATATGGTTTCTTGTTTTTATATGAGTTTCCTTGTTTTATATGAACATCTTTTATAATTTTTAATAAAGTTCATATATTTATTTAGCTAAATTATCATTATTATTATTTACATTTATATATTCATATATTTATAATTATTGTTATTATTTTTATCATTATTAATTGTTATTAGTTAAATTTTTATAATTTTTAAAATAATTTCCTTGTTTTTATATGGTTTCCTTACTTTCATATGGTTTCCTTGTTTTTATATGGTTTCCTTGTTTTATATGGTTTCTTATTTATATGGTTTTTATATAATATACATTTATAATGGTATGTAAAAATAAATAAATAATACTAAATAAATAAATTAATAAACAGATACTAGATAAATAATACATAAATAATAAATTAATTATTAATTAATTATTAACCAATTAAATTGATTGTTTTTAGCAGTGTTAAGAGGTGCCGTTATATCCGTTATTTTAACATAATTACTAAGGAAGCTCATCGGATGTGAGATTGTATACATCGGCCTAAATATCAATGAGGAAAAGACAATTATAAATATTTAATAAACGAATCCTAATGATAAATGTAGACAGATCGCCGGGATGCAATTCTGATCATTTGTATATCTTTGCTTTTTTGTGGCGAAAAGTAGACAAACTTTGAATTCGACAGTACGTGGAGAAAAGTAGACACACACGGAATGTTGTACTGGATGGATGTTTATTATGAGTAGTGACGTCAACGTTATAACATTTCGTTCTATCAGACTTTCTTCGGGAGACGGACTGAGTTCTTGTCCTGAAGAAGGTATGATAGACTGAGACGTTATAACGTCGACATCACTACCCATAATAAACATACATACAGTACAACAACCCGTGTTTGTCTACTTTTCTCCACGTACTGTCGAATCAGTTTCCTTGTTTTACTGCCTTTTTTTTGTATTATTTGGATTTTTTCGGACTACTGAAATCATATTTATAGTCACAACGTTTCGGCTGATGTGCCATCCGGCTCTCTTCAGGTGTTTCTGCGTTAGACACATGTTGCAACGGATATAAAGTTTGTGTTAATACCTTTCTAAGTGACAATCATTTGGATGTTGCAGGTTCAATCCTGACTGCGGGCGAAATTGATATAGTATAATTAACATAGCTGAACCCTTGTACTCGATCATGGTTAGCGGAATGAGAACAGTCAACCTTGGTGGATTGAATAAAGGGTTCGGTTCGAAGTTTTGTGAAGGCTACGACATGATGACTTCCGTGTTTGACACGAACGGGTTCTCGAATTCGACAAGAAACACCTGAAGAAGGTCGGAAGAAGACCGGAAGAACTTTCTTGGCGAACCCAGGAGCCTTCATGTTGTAATCGGGAGCCTTCACAGAACTTCAAATCGAACCCTTTATTAAATCCACGGTGGTAGACTATTCTCATTTCGCTATCCATGACCGGGTACAAGTGTTTAGTCAAGTTAAGGTTCCCGAGTTCGACGAGAAGATTCAAAAGGAAATACCTGAAGAAGGCCGGAAATCACATCGACTGGAATGTGTACATAATAATAAAGATGGGGACAATAGTCTGAAAAACACAAATGATACAAATTATCAAACCTCATCTAAAAATTCAAACTCATTTGTATACGTGTATAGATAATTTTGATTATTTGGACTTTTTGGATGTTGTCCTCGTCTTTATTGTTATATACACAACATTTTAGCAAAGTGCCCTCTGACTTTTTTCAGGTGGTACTTGGCTGAATTCTTGAAATGTTGTGTATATAACAATAAAGATGAGGACAACACCCCCCCCCCCAAAAAAAAAAATTGTATGCCTATTCATACATTAAAGATTGAAACGTGAATAATTGATGGTTAGTTCATTATAACTGAGCAGAAGGACCCAGATTATGTATTAATAATGGAGATTCGCTTCCGGTTTTTGTCTGTAACAAGAAACACGTCACTGCTTACGTCACATTAACCAAAATCGTCATAACAGAATAAATACACTCAAAATTTGAACATGCAACATTAGACAGTCCTCATTGTTTTTAAAAACAAGTTTTAATAAATACATGACTGGTATTATATATCTATATATAGTTTGTTTTATTTTAATACATATTTAAAGTTTACATTTCAAATTGTTTTATTTTTTAATCCTTTAATGAATTTGATGATTTTACTTACTTAGGGTACAAACTCGCTTACATTGATTTTTTACTCCCACCCCTCAGGCAATATGTTTCAAAAATCTATTTTTACATCGCCCAGAGAGCGTTTTTATTTTGTACTAGTATTAATAATGGAGATTCGCTTCCGGTTTTTGTCTGTAATAAAAACTACGTCACTGCTTACGTCACTATACTCGAAATCGTCATAACAGAATAAATACACTCAAAATTTGAGCATGCAACATTAGACAGTCCTCATTGTTTTTTAAAACAAGTTTTAATAGATACATCCCCAGTATCATATATTTATATATAGTTTGTTTTATTTTAATAGATATTCGAAGTTAATAGAACTTAGTTTCGATTTCAAATTGTTTTTTTTGTTTTTGTTTTTTTTTACTCCTTTAATAAATTTGATGATTTCATAATTTATGGTTCAAACTCTCTGACATTTAATTTTTAACTTCCACCTCCTCAAGCAATATCTTTCAAAAATGTATTTTTTACATCGCCCGGAGGGTGTTTTTTTATTTTGCTAGTACAGGTAAAAAATACTTAGAAAATTTGGTACAGTTGTGAAGTGAATTTTGTAGGCAAATCGTTCTGATTGGATAACGATTTTTGAGTGAACCTTTGTGGTGAATTCCTTTAAAGCACAAAAACAACAAACGCTTCACTTCGTCTCGCTCACTTCTGAAGGAACGGCTTTTGTCAATATGGGAAAAATGGTATCGGCTTTCCTATTAAAGCTAACCACAGATACGAGACAGGTAGGCTACTGACCAAAAATGGAAACGTCTTTATTTTCATTTTTATTTTTTATTTACGCTGTTATAAAAAGATAAGACATGCCTGCAGTGTATTTATAAGATATGTAAAAACAGCGAGTAACTGAATTTCCTCTGAAGCCAAAACTCCCGCCCAAGATATTGCGAGTGGAACCTGACACATATCATTCATTATAAATACTAGCAAATATATGCACCCTCCGAGTGCAAGTATTTAAGTTTTAATATAATAAAATATCATATTAAATTAGAAAGGCTAATGAAACTGAATAAGAATGCAGATAACAAATTTGGAACAGAGGGGGTATGATTGAAAAATAGAACAACTTTGAAACTAACTCTTCCATCATTTTCCATTACTCCCGTCTTTCATTGGTAAATTTTCCTAATTTAACTATTTATTCAAAATAGGAAGTAAAGAATAATATTAGTTATTTTTTCTTGTTAATGGATGTCTTTTAAGATTTATCCCCGAGTTTTTGCTCATATTCATTAAGATAAAACCAAACAATTAGAAATCAATAATACTAAGCATATATTTATTAAAATCCAATTTTAAGATCAATATAAAAATCAGCCTGCCCATTCACACTATAATCCGCTATTTTGTTGTATATATAAATACAATTGCATGTTATTAGCATGTAGATATGGTCAACAGTCTTAATGATGTAAAACAGTTTTATTAATAATTGAGGTTTGATAAAAAATAAAATCATGGAGAATGTGATGTAAATAACGAATTGTGATTTGTATAGTAATATAGTTTCGGTTACAGACAGAAAAACACACAATCTCCATTATAATAAGAAGATATGAATATAGTTATTGTCACAATGAATTATGGGTAGGTGATTCTGCTTGTATATGGGTTGGAAAGACTGGAACACAGGAGCATAGGTTGACTGATATTCTAATTCACGCGAGTAAACAAAAAAGAGTATGAATAAAGGAATAATAAAATAAATGTAAACGAGGATTGATTTGAATTATTTGTTTAATGGAATATCAAATTTTGTGGTTTGGTCAGTCGGTGGCGTATCCGACTTGAAATCACAAGGTTTGGGGTTCGATACCATCCCTCACCAACTCTGTGGATCTGTGTGGTAATGCGGGGAGCTCATAGTAGTTGTGGCACTCATCCTCAGACGCAAAATGTATACTACAAATGAAAATGGAATATACTACTACACTGTCCAGTGCCATCTAGAGGACATACAAAGAACCATGGCTTCTTGGGATTATATATATATATATATATATATATATATATATATATATATATATATGGGGTAGGTAGAAGGATGGTGAACAAGAAATAAAAACTCAAAACAAAACTACGAGTTAAAACGTTTCGTCCGAATTCACACGGACATCCCCAGTCAAATGATTTTTATTGAAAGCAAAATTTCGTGCGAGTATAAATGAAATTGGTGAGGGGGGTGGTGAGTTAGTAGCGGAAATGAGAGGAGGGAGGTTAGAGGCAGACATGAAGGAAGTGAGGGTAGTATACAGGAAGTGGAGAGTGGATGGGCACAGGGTGGGTTAAGGGAGGGGGGTAAACACCTGTTCCTCAAGATACATCTGAAGAAGGATGGTGGGTTAATTGTTCGAAACGTTGTGTGTATGCTACAAAAGATGAGTAAGATAGCTCGAAAAATTTGAATAATACAAAGATCTATTTTTTTAATGCCAAGACATTCAGAAATTAGAAAGACGTGAATTCATTTTCTTTAGTTTTTCTTTTAATTAAATTGTATCAGTGCGAAGAACAAGAATTATTTCTCTACCGGATTGTTAATTAATAATGACAGAAATTAAATAAATAATGAATAAATTCGAAATTAATGTCACTTATATTCAACTTAATTATTAATGCATATATCTGAGGGTCTTTCAATGAATAAGGTCATTTTTGCCGAAACAGTTGTCAATATTGCATTTTTTTCTAGGAAATTATTTCCTGTACCAAAAGACTGTCAGCTTGACCTTCTTTACTGTCTACGGTGTTCGGAAGATTTTCGCTACTGGAGAGCCAATGCATACAGTGTATACATTATTTTGGGACACCCTCTATAGGGTGTCCCTAAATAATGTATACACTCTTTGAATCGTAATAAATTATTCAATTTATGTATTTTGAATTGTAATTCATTGATACAAGAGAAAAGATACACATTTAAAGAATTTGAGAGATAAATATACAAAAGACATAGCAAAATAACTTTTATAAGATAAAATTACTTAGGGCAATGTTTCACTTGGTGAGTCAGTGTTGTGCCAATATATGCGGTACTATTAGGAGAGTGCTCAATATCTGGGATAATAATAATAATAATAATAATAATAATAATATATATACATACATATATATATATATATATATATATATATAATATATATATATATATATATATATATTCAATCAATGAAGGAAAAAAACTTTAAATTTGCTTCATTATAATAATTTATTTCAACCGCATTTCTGAACATCAAAAACATGGATCATAAGATTGAATATCTTGCTCTGTCCCTCCACTCACAGGCACTAGGCACATCAAGCTTTCATTACGGTTTACCTGTATTAGCTTGGTTAAAACACATGTTTAACGGAAGAACAATGTACCCGAATAAATAAATGGTTGGGTTCAAAGTGCCGTGAAGGCTCCATATAACGACATAAAACCTCACGACTTCAACAAGAATGTCCGCCTGTCAGCCTGACAGGTAGGGTCACGCACAAAGCACTGCCCTGTCTATAGCTCTGCTGATGAGGCCTAATGGGCTGAAATGTACATACAGAGATCGGCTTTTTCTCGATTTGTTTACGCTTTACATTTAAACCGATATGCACGCCTAATTCATTTAATTATAATTAATTTATTAACAAAATTAGGTATGACTTTAATTAAGCACATCATCTCCTATATAATATATATATATATATATATATATATAGGGTGACCAACCCCACAAAAACAGACCTGACTTTAAGTTTGCTTTTGGATCACCCTGGTATATATATATATAAGAGAGAGAGAGAGAGAGAGAGAGAGAGAGAGAAGAGAGAGAGAGAGAGAGAGAGAGATACAGAAATATAAAGATAGGGAGGGAGACAAAGAGACAGTGGGAGGTGGATATATAGATAATGACTTGCATAATTAGGAATAAGGAGCATATTCATTTGTTCAAATGTTCTGTACTATTCTAAAACACACACACACTCTCCCCCCTCTCTCTCTCTCTCTCTCTCTCTTACAAACGCACACACACACACACACACACACACACATATATATATATATATATATATATATATACTACCTTAATTTATATATAAATGGTCAGTCCATGATATTAGGTGCTGTTTTCTTATAAATATAGCACACATATTATGTACATATATATATATATAATATATATATATATATATATATTGACTCACATATATATATATATTACACACACACACATATATATATATATATATATATATATATATATAGAGAGAAGAGAGAGAGAGAGAGAGAGATTATTCATTATCATACATATTTACATACACATGTGTATAGGCAGACAACTGGAACACGCACACACACATATATATGTATTTAACTCATACACACACACACACACACACACACACATATATATATATATATATATATATATATATATATATATATATATATATTTTTTCCTTTCTCTCATATGTTGCTCTTGATGATGACCGATCTATTAAAGCGGTCGAAACAGATTTCTGTCAGCAATTATAATAAACATCATTTGTTTTTTCAAAAATGTTAAATTCATACTGTCGGATTAACTTCCATTTATTTTCATATATATATATATATTATATATATTATATATAATATATATATATATATATATATGAGTAACGTTTTCTATCATTTTTCATAAATACATTTGCGTGTTTCTATGCTTTATATAAGTTTGTGCTGTGTGTGTGTGTTGTTGTGCATTTCTTTGTGTGTCTGCATGTGCACATCTGTATGTGTCAGTTTGTGCAATTTTATATATATATATATATATATATATATATATATATATTATATATATATATAATATATATATATATATATATATACATATATATACATATATATATATATATGTCGACAGAAAAACGGTTATCGAAACACATCAAAGTGCTGTCCGCCCTGAAATGACATGAAATGCTAAAATTGTCACTGTTGGCTTCCTTTGATGCCATAGATAATCGAAGACGATCTGTATCTCTGGTGCATACCTCCCTCGTGACACCGTTCGGATCGATTGCCTCAGAAGTGCGCGAAATGTGGGCAACAGTTTTCAGAAACGAGGCTACTCTCTGATGACGTCACGCATGATGTCAAAAGTCTTATCGATTGATCAATCGATCGATCTATCTCCCTCAGAATAGATTAGAATTATACTGTCATTTCATAGATTCAACTTGATTGTGCCAGCGATCTTATCTGGACATTTTTCTATTTCGTTAAAACTCAGTATTTTCAAGTGAATTGTGGGTAGGTGTCTATTATTATTATTATTATTATTATTATTATTATTATTATTATTATTATTATTTACTCCTTTTGAGTTTTTCCATCAGCATTAGCTGATGGTCTTTCACTGGAGTCTGAGTGACAGCAAGTCTCCTCAGGTCTCCAGGACTCTTCTGAGTATTCTGGCAGATTGCAACAGTGCAGTGTTCTGAATGGTTTCAATCCCTCCTCTAATTTCCTAACTTTCCAAACCCTTTTCTAATCCTTTTGGGACTGTTCCAAGTGCACCAACCACAATTGGTATCACCTTCACTTTCATATTCCATAACTTTTTTAGTTCTCTTGCAAGGTCCAGATATTTGTCTATTTTTTCATTTTCCTTTAGCTTCACCCTGTGATCTGCTGGCACTGCAAAATCCACCAGTTGACAAGTTCTTTTTTGTTTTTGTTTATCAATACTAGGTCTGGTCTTCTTGCTGGGATAAGGTGGTCCGTTTTTATTTCAAAGTCCCAGAGAATTTTATGCGTTTCGTTCTCAAGAACAGATTCTGGTTTATGCATATACCATTTTTTTCATGGTCAAAATTAATTTTTTTTGCATAATTCCCAGTGGATCACCTTCCCAACCCAGTCGTGTCTACTTTTGTATTCTCGTTGTGCTAGTTTGCTACATTCGCAGAGTATATGGTTTACAGTCTCATCTTTATTACCGCAAAGTCTACATTTAATATTTTGTTGGGTCCTATCGATTTTCGCTTTGATGTAGTTTGTCCTTATGGCATTATTTTGTGCAGCAATTATAAGTGATTCAGTTTCTCTTTTGAGATTATTATTATTATTATTATTATTATTATTATTATTATTAGACAGTTATTGCTCACATTCATGTCATATCAGATATTGCAAGAATTATGGACTCTCTCGTCGATTTTCGACACATGAAGGTTCACACACAATGAACAACCACACAGTGATTTGTTTATAGTGGTGAAGGCTTGTGTTAGACCATCCACACTTTTTGGCACAGTCGATAGGAAAGAATTGGTGCATCAAGGGTTGCCACAAACCCAATCAACAACCGACCTCAGGAATTTTGAATTCAGTGTTATCCCTCTCCTAGACTGGTTACCTACCCAAGGCTGAAGGGCCCAGTCTGCCCTACTATTTAACCGATAGCTGGTGGGAGAATATATGGATTCATACCTTTCCCAAGGGTATTAGCGCTATGTGAAATGCCAACAGCTTCGTCCATTTTCCACGACTCTAACCACTAGCCCACGCGCCTCCATATTGCAAGAATAATTATTTGAATATAAATGACCTTTCTTAAAATTATAAACAGTAACCATAAATTTATCCTAATTTTTAATACACGTTATGGAAATGCCCCACTTTTGATTACATTTTATGGAAGTGCAACGTTTCGGCCGATATCCCCTCCGGCCTTCTTCAGGTATTTCTTGTCGAACTCGGGAAGCTTCTCGGACTCGGGAAGCTTCTCGGACTCGGGAACCTTTTTTTCGAACTCGGGAACTTTCTTGTCGTAATCGGGAGCCATCACGGAACTTTGAACCTAACCCTTTATTCAGTCCACGGGGGTATCCTGTTCTCATTCCGCTAACCATAGATGGGGTAGGAGTTGTGTTAATTATTTTTCTAACTGCCTCTACTCAGGATTGAACTCGGTATCCATAGATAACTGCCACTTAGAACAGTCTTAACCTAACTACCTTATCCACTAGGCCATGTGTCCAATTGGAAAAGAAGGTTCCCGAGTCCGAGAAGGTTCCCGAGTCCGAGAAGGTTCCCGAGTCCGACAAGAAATACCTGAAGAAGGCCGGAGGGTATATCAGCCGAAACGTTGTAGAAATAACAATGAAGATAGGGAAAATAGTCCGAATAATGCAGATAATACTAATCTAGGTTATTGTTATAGGAAATGGACAGGAGTTCACATCCTGGATACAGCTGGTTGCATTTCACATCGCACTAATTCCTATGCATCCAACTATGTGTGGAGGGGTTGGTAAGTACATACTTTTTAATACAATCAATACAGGGAGGTCTTTTTGAGGACTTAATAAAAGTCATAGAGAGGTTATCATTTATGGCTTCATTGTGGCCATTTTTTTCATACATTGTTGCTGGAATCCTACAAGAAGATACATTAGTACCATTTGTATCTATGATATACCTAGGCTATGAACATCATTAGATCTAATGAGGGAAAAAGGTTTTCACACTAAAAAAAGGTTAGAGTCAGATGATATCCTACAGAAACTATAATAATAGTTGTCTAAGGGTACATCTATACAAAACTTCGGTTGATTTATTGCTTGGATTTTACGGCATGTCAGCCCTTGTTGGGTTATTTTATGCCGATGACTTTTTTAAAATCTATTTTTGTTGGGTAATCAAATTTTTTCAAACACATTTTTTAAAATCATTTTTCTATATAAGGCGTGTCAAAAAACTATCGAGATTTAAGCTGTATTTACCAAGATAGAAATGAAGAATGAATCGAATGTTATTTTTTCAGAATACAAGATGTGTCAAAAAGTACCTTCAATCTTGTTACTTTTTTTACACACCTTATATATATATATATACATATATATATATATATAAGGTGTGTCAAAAAAGTAACAAGATTGAAGGGGGGGTGTACACTCTTGTCGATTTTCAATGCATGGGTGTTCATTCAGTGAACAACCAACACAGTGTTTTGTTTAGAGTGGTGAAGAAAAAAATCGCTTGATGGCCACTTACGTCCTATCACACAAACCTTGCAAGTAAGACGAATAACACATGCCGGGCACTGATGGTAAAGCAAGGACGATCTCATAAGTGATGTTCTCCTTTGGACATCTAGACACGGACAATGATGGCTGATCAGTAAAATTTACATACAACAGCTTAGTACGAACACTGATTACCGTGTATATGACCCTTTGGTGTAATGTCTGATAGGGACGGATAGTTAATAGACTTAAGGGAATGTGAGCCTCTACGATTTGAATAGGGTTATCTTTAGTTTAAAAAAAAACATTTTGATTTAAGAATTGTTTGGGTTGTACATATTCATGGATGATAGTGTACATTCAACATTAAAGAAGAAATGAGCAAGCCAAAGTGCAGATGTGTATACTCAATGCATTAACCTATTTCTTTCTTATAACCCAAAACAATTAAATAACTGCATTAAGAAACTGCGACGTAAGTCAAGTGAAATTAATTGCATTGTTCCTCAAGTGTTGAATTTTGAACATCGTACAAGAACTGAGGTTCATTATCCGAGGTGAGTGTGTCTGGAATATCATACCGTGTAAAATCTTAAGGCATTCAATCAACAACTCTGATGTTATTGTGATAAGCCTATCAATTAAAAAAAATTGCTGTGCCTGTCCACTGTGACCAGACAGTTTTTCTATCCCAGTTTTTCTTTTTATACGTAATCTAATGTTATTAGATCTTGCGCGCTAATCTGCATTAGTAACAGCAAATCTATTTATTTATTTCAATTTTAATGTCTTTTATTTTCATTTTATTTATTAATTTTTCTTTCTCTGGTAGAAATGCAGAATAGCGTGAGAGAGAGATAATACCATTAAAATCAAATTTTATGTGTAAATAGTATTAGATTACGGAAACTTCCGAAGTAACCCGAGCTGTCTAAGAGGTTTCAGGTATTTCCGTGGAACGTAATGCAATGTAATGCATTTCATAAGTAATCTAATGATATCATCTCTTGCGCAGTATTCTGCATTAGTATCTATTTGTATATTTGATATCATCATCATCATGTCACGCTTTCAGCGCGGATATCCATGACAATCTCTCTCCATCCGTCCCTATTGCTCATCATTTTCGAGAGGTCCTCTATGCAGCATCCTGCATCCGCACAGAGCTGATCAATGTACGTTTTTGCTGGTCGGCCCACACTGGCTTGTCCATGTGCTGACTTCCACAGGAGGACGTCGCTTATGAGTTCATCCTTGCTTCTCAAGCAGTGTCCCGCGTGTCTTGTCCGTATTATTCTGATGGTTTGGGTGATATGTGGCAGGTGGCCGTACAGCTGTTTTCTCGTAGGGTGTTGTTTCCATGTCTTGTTCAGGATCACCCGCAGCATTCTTGTGCAGCTCCCATCTAGCTTATTCTCTAGTCGCTTAGTTAGGGTCCTGGTGGTGCAGCCATACAGCAGTACTAATATGACAACGGCCTGGAAGAACAGTCTCTTTAACTTGTCGGTGAGGTTGGATTTCCATATGATCGATAGTTTATTTATAGCGGCCCATGCTTTTCCTATACGTGCACTAACGTCATTTTCTGTGGAGGTGATGTTACTGCCTAAAAGATATTTAATATAAATAAATAAATTAACGTGATTATTGTATAAATGTTTGTGTGTATGTATGTATGTGAGTGTGTGTGTGCGTGTGGTATATATATATATATATATATATATATATATATATATATATATATATATATATATGAAATAAATTGGAACTTAATCCGACAGTGTAAATATGATATATTGAAAAAACAAGGATGTTTACAAATGCATGGGCTCATCAGGAGAGAATGTGCAAACCGTTTCGGGGCCTTTCTCTCTACGGTTTATATAGCAACACCGGCCCTCCTCACTGATGATGTGAGAACCCAAGTAATATTTGCATCAACCGCATGTGGATCGGTCTTCAACAAAAATAAGACGGGAAGAAATGACCGTTAGCAAAAACAGAACGCTGCTAGTCAAAAGTTGGAATAATTCAAAAGAGAAAATGCGCTGTCTGTATTAAAAATAAAATAATGAAAAATAAACATGAAAAATAAAGATGATTAAAAAGAAGATTAGCAGCCATTGGTTGTCATGGTCTTCCAGTGTTTGCTCAGAGTTTAAAATGAAGGTGTGTGATATAATGGTTATAATCATAAGATACACCTCTCATATTGGAGAGAACATGGAGGGTTGGAAATGTCAGATGTGCTCGATTTCGGCTTTCTAACGCTGGATATGTCAATCATAGGAAATCTCATCAGGGACAATTCATACAAATCTCAGGAACAAACAATGTGTCTTGTGCAATCTGTAACAAAGTCTATAAGTCAGCTTCTTGTCTTAAGAGACATATGGTGGTGCATAAGCATCACATTTTATTATCTGATTCATCCGATTCAACGGGAAGGACGTCTTTCCTATGTCATATATACATCAAACTTTGTGGATCTTCAGCGAGTTTGATGAGTCATTTGAGGGCTCATGAGAAAAAAGGTTCTGGTGCTGGAGTTATAGGATTGTGAGGGACGGCAATGATCTGTAAATATTATGCTATTGCTATAATCATAGGCAGAGACTTGAGTTCAAATCCAGGATGAGGCTGTTAGCATTTCGCATAGCGCTAATCCCATTGAGAAAGTTATGCATCCAATTATGCTCTCTCCAGCTACGAGAAAATAGTAGAGCTGGCTGGGCTCTTTAATCAAATTATGGTAACTAGTCTAGGAGAAGAAAAACTCTGACTTCAAACCCGTGTATCTCTGTTAAAAATTAACCTAGTGTCACATCCTGCCAAAAGACTTTATTTGTTTAAAATGAATAATCAGAATAGTTCCTATGCCACTGACTTTGGCATAAAATAATCCAACAAGGGTTGACATGCCATAAAAACATCCAATAGGAAGCATTTTGTATTTAACTAGCTTCACAAAGATTCTGGTGTCACAATTTTGGGTTTGCTGCCTTGTGGGTTGCTGTTTCATGAATTTTGGGTTTGCAGCCTTGTGGGTTTGCTGTTTCCATGAATTTTGGGTTTGCTGCCTTGTGGGGTTGCTTGTTTCCATGAATTTTGGGTTTGCTGCCTTGTGGGTTGCTGTTTCCATGAATTTTGGGTTTGCTGCCTTGTGGGTTGCTGTTTCCATGAATTTGGGTTTGCTGCATTGTGGGTTGCTGTTTCCATGAATTTTGGGGTTGCTGGCCTTGTGGGTTGCTGTTTCATGTTGGGTTTGCTGCATTGTGGGTTGCTGTTTCCATGAATTTTGGGTTTGCTGCTGGGTTTCCATGAATTTTGGGTTTGCTGCATTGGGTTGCTGTTTCCATGAATTTTGGGTTGCTGCCTTGTGGGTTGCTGTTTCCATGAATTTGGGTTTGCTGCATTGTGGGTTGCTGTTTCCATGAATTTTGGGTTTGCTGTGGGTTGCTGTTTCCATGAATTTGGGTTGCAGCCTTGTGGGTTGCTGCGGTTGCTGTTTCCATGAATTTTGGGTTTGCTGCATTGGGGTTTGCTGTTTCCATGAATTTTGGGTTTGCTGCCTTGTGGGTTGCTGTTTCCATGAATTTGGGTTTGCAGCCTTGTGGGTTGCTGTTTCCATGAATTTTGGGTTTGCTGCTTGTGGGTTTGCTGTTTCCATGAATTTTGGGTTTGCCTTGTGGGTTGCTGTTTCATGAATTTTGGGTTTGCAGCCTTGTGGTTGCTGTTTCCATGAATTTGGGTTTGCTGCCATTGTGGGTTGCTGTTTCCATGAATTTGGGTTTGCTGCATTGTGGGTTGCTGTTTCCATGAATTTTGGGTTTGCAGCCTTGTGGGTTGCTGTTTCCATGAATTTTGGGTTTGCAGCCTTGTGGGTTGCTGTTTCCATGAATTTTGGTTTGCAGCCTTGTGGGTTGCGTTTCCATGAATTTTTGGGTTTGCTGCTTGTGGGTTGCTGTTTCCATGAATGTTGGGTTTGCTGCTTTGGGTTGCTGTTTCCATGAATTTTGGGTTTGCAGCCTTGTGGTTGCTGTTCCATGAATTTTGGTTTGCTGCATTGTGGGTTGCTGTTTCCATGAATTTTGGGTTTGCTGCATTGCAGCCTTGTGGGTTGCTGTTTCCATGAATTTGGGTTTGCTGCCTTGTGGGTTGCTGTTTCCATGAATTTTTGGGTTTGCTGCCTTGTGGGTTGCTGTTTCATGAATTTTGGGTTTGCAGCCTTGTTTGCTGTTTCCATGAATTTTGGGTTTGCAGCCTTGTGGGTTGCTGTTCCATGAATTTTGGGTTTGCTGCCTTGTGGTTGCTGTTTTCATGAATTTTTGGGTTTGCTGCATTGTGGGTTGGGAATTTTGGGTTGCTGCATTGTGGGTTGCCTGTTTCCATGAATTTTGGGTTTGCCAGCCTTGTGGGTTGCTGTTTCCATGAATTTGGGTTTGCTGCCTTGTGGGTTGCTGTTTCCATGAATTTTGGTTTGCTGCATTTGTGGGTGCTGTTTCCATGAATTTGGGTTTGCTGCCTTGGGGTTGCTGTTTCCATGAATTTTGGGTTTGCAGCCTTGTGGTTGCTGTTTCCATGAATTTGGGTTTGCTGCCTTGTGGGTTGCTGTTCCATGAATTTTGGGTTTGCTGCATTGTTGGGTTTGCTGTTTCTGTTTCCATGAATTTTGGGTTTGCAGCCTTGTGGGTTGCTGTTTCCATGAATTTTGGGTTTGCTGCATTGTGGGTTGCTGTTTCCATGAATTTTTGGGTTTGCTGCATTGTGGGTTGCTGTTTCCATGAATTTTGGGTTTTGCAGCCTTGTGGGTGCTGTTTCCATGAATTTTTGGGTTTGCTGCCTTTGGGTTTGGTTTCCATGAATTTGGGTTTGCAGCCTTGTGGGTTGCTGTTTCCATGAATTTGGGTTTGCTGCATTGTGGGGTTGCTGTTTCCATGAATTTGGGTTTGCTGCATTGTGGGTTGCTGTTTCCATGAATTTTGGGTTTGCAGCCTGTGGTGTTGCTGTTTCCATGAATTTTGGTTTGCTGCATGTGTGAGTATCCTTNATAGGGAGAGAGGGTTGCCTTGGTTAGTCCACCGTCAGCAGAAGAAATATATTCAGATAGTGTACAACGCTTAAATTTGGTCTTGTGTCGGCATCCTGCTCTTTGCTGAGAGTGGAAAAACTACAAAATAATAGACTATGGATCACCGTAGTATCTAATCAAATCAACTATCCAGGGTCAATGAAATATTTCCTATCTATCATCCTTCGACAGAAACCTAAATATGAATCCCTACTAAGCTAAATAATAGGCAGAGAGGGTTCTGCTGATGTCCACTGCTCCTACAGAGAAAATATTTCAGATCAGCTTCCACGCTATAAAATTGGACTTGTTTTTATCCTGCTCTTTGGCTGAGAGGGAAGAAATACATAATTATGATACATGGCCACCCGGTGAGTATCCAATCAATCAACTATTCCAGGTCAGTAAAATTAGTTTCCTATTATCATCCTTCAACAGATACCTTAAAATTAATCCCTCTATAAAAATAGAAAAACTGTGAAAGTCTACCATTTTTCTCTGATGTGGTTAGACGCTACTTACTTGATTTATAAAAAATTCGCCATTTTGTTCTTCCTCGTAAGCAATCAATCATCCAGAGTTTTCATTGAAATGATGACTGATGTCATGAAGGCGAACGAACGTTGAACTCGTCAATTCAGATTTATTGAACGTGGTTGCCGAAATTATACGAAGTTCTGCTTAAATTAACTCACTCTAAATACCTCTGCGATTTAGACATTACCGCAGCCTAACTCTTTGGGTCAAGCAGTAGAGTGAAATCGTTTCAGGCAAAGACTGTGGGTGGGCGACACCATACCACTGAAATCAAACCTTAATGACTATTCGTTCTAACACTTGGGAAATCGTTTCTGGTCTGTAAAACGAAGAGAGACGAGGAGAGTGTTTGATTTAGAATTTAGTGCGCTGGCATCATCACCATGATGATCAATCATACATTATGATTTGGACCATATGACCTTAAGGCACCTATTTGATCTCGATTAAGAAAGGACATGTTTTTCATTACAACGTCAATATCCGTTGTTTTAACAGACGATTTTAGATTTTTTATTTTAACCCTAACCCCTACCTTAAACCTAACCCCTAACCCTAACCCTAACAAAAAACCGGATATTAAGTGTAAATGAAAAAAATGACCTAATGAAACGAAATCGAAAAGGGTCCTTAAGTAATATGGTCTTGATTTTATAGACAGCATTCCATTTATTTACCCCTTTGAAAACTGGGTATGAATACGTAGCCTACACTTTTACTGAGGGTTAGACAACCCAAATGGGGGCCTTCTGTTGGCTGTGGATATCGACCATGATGCTTAAGGATGGAATTCTGGTGGCTAAGCATCCATGACACTCGCTTTTGGTCCTCATGCTAGACGGGCTGTCTGAGAGTCCCTCGATCAATCGACTGGTTACGTTCAAGGTCTTGCACTTATATGAACGTATTGCACTATGGCATCCTGACAACCCTTTTATCATAGATGTGCTAGAAGGGGTGTTGAGCGGTCTTTGTGTCGTTGCATGACATAAACTGCATCAAGTGGTGAGGTTTCAATTCTGGAGCTCTGGAAATGTGGAGTAAACATTTATCGCTATTAATCCCAAGTCGACACTGATGGAGTGGTCCAACATGTTGGTCCTATCGTGGCTTAAATAGATTAAAAAATAAGTTTAAAGAGTGTTGAATCGAACTTATGGACCTAAATTCCACCATCATATGTCCACCCGCCGAAAGAAAAAAACCCAAAAATTAACCGAATTTAATGAAATTTTTCAGTGTCATATATTAATGAATAAGAGATATAATGCACCAGGTTTTTTTATTAAAGACTTTAATTATTTTTTCAGGTGAGTTAACTTTGAACCACGTATCTTATGAGATCTGTGTTACACCTCAAAGGTACGTGGTTCAAGTAACTGCCTGAAAAATGTAAAAGTTTTTAAATAAATTTTTTTAACCAAAAAAAGTATTAAAAAAAGACAAGTTTAATAATGTTCGTAAATACTAACAAACCAACCTTTATTTTCACGGGCCCTTTTCTAAATATACCCGTCTTTTCAATATACACAAAACTCTTTCAATGTGAAATAGATAATGTTACCGATTTCTTTAATCGATATCACTATAAATCTACAAGTGAAATCAACAATATATTTTTCATATGTAATTAATGCTTAAAAGTCGTCGGGGTGGCCTAAAGTTGGTATCAGCCAATCAGCGAGGGAGTCTATCTCGTTTTCACTAGCGCTAGACCAAGGAAATTGTTTTGGTGTCTGAGGTGGAGCGTCACACCTACCATCAGCTCCTTACTTTACCGCACAGATCCCTGTGCTACTCCTTCGCTGAGTTGGCGATTTTATTTAACCTATAATTCACCGAATACATTAACTATTTGTTTGTTAGGGGTTAGGGTTAGGGGTTAGGGTTAGGGGTTAGTTATAATTTTTTTCTTAAGTCTAAAAATCGTCTATTAACAAACAACCAGATTTTGACGGTGTAAATGAAAAAAATGACCTTATGAATCGAGATCACAAAAGGGGTGTCTAAAGGTCATATGGTCCCAATTTTCTTTCCAAACCACACGATGCAGAAGTAGAGGGGCGATTTTCTTGTGTTTATTTATTTATTTATCTATTTGTTTACCATGCTCTCTTGGGCATCTTCCATCTGTCTCTATCTTCTCATTTCAACCTTTAAGATAGAGAAAAAATAAAAATATTTTCACAGAAAATATACAATAATGATACAACTAGCAAATATATGCACCCTCCGGGTGCAAGTATTTAAGTTTTAATGTAATAAAATATTATATTAAATTAGAAAGGCAAATGTAATTACAT
>CM042164.1:83373617-83413617 GCA_023376005.1 Doryteuthis pealeii | reverse complement strand
CATAAAATTCGATAATTATAGAAAATAATCTTGACAAGTGAATCCTGGCAAAGGATGGCTCGCCATGCAGAACACCGTACAGACTGTTTCGACTTTATTAAGTCTCTTCACCGATGTATACTAACGACTCCCCTCCGACAGGAATCGAAACCGGGACTTCACAGGCATAGTCAGAGACCATATCCGTTCGGCCGCCGGTACATAGCGAACAATCCCTGCGAAATCAACCTTGTCAATGATACTACTACACGCCTCTACCATAGTAGGTAAGTGGACGTTTATTTAGTAAACAAACCCGGCCGTAAGCTCTTCGGCGAAGTGAATAAGATTTTATATATATTATATATATATATATATATATATATATATATACAATTAGACCCCTCCACATTAGAATCAAAGAACATATCCACACACGTGCATCCTCATTCCACAAACATTTAATCAAATGCAAAAATAAAGACAATAGTTTTTCCGTTAAGATAGAGACAGTAATACGAAACATTGGTAATCTCAGAATTAGAGAAAGTTTATTAATAGCCAAATTAGGTCCTAGTATAAACAATAGATTATAGCTAAACACTGAATACATAATTAATTAAAATACACGTTCCTCACAGTATATAATACATAGTATGTACATTTCATTATACATATATCAAATGAATATTACATAAATATATAAATAGATGAAAATAATAACATTGAAATTGATTTAACGGCTAAATGTCCATCACGCAAAGTGAGCGTGACGTTTAAAAAAAAAGAACACTACGAGACGCGTGCTTATAACATAAAAAAAAAATAACGACCCAAAAAAACAAAAAAAAAACGCGTACATTTCCGAAAATCGTCTCTGAAGATAAAGTTTTACTTTGAAATCGATAGGACAAAAAATAACATCTTTTTGTTTTTATTTTTTACTTGCATTGTAATTGCTTTCAAATTAATACATTATAACATATATATATATATATATATATATATATATATATATATATATAATCCAAAACACCTGAGAAGAAATCTACCTTACGACATAGGAGTTTCTTTAAACAACCTGTTGCAGTTTGAGAGCTCAATAAAGCAAAATCTCTAAGTCTTTTGTTATTTCTTTACTTTCTTTACTAGAGTTCGAATCACATACGGTGCGGCTTTCCTGTCTATAACTCTGCCGATGAGGCCTAATAGGCCGAAATGCGCATTCAGAGACTGACTCTTTCTCGATTTGTTTAGCCTTACATTTGAACATACATGCCTGCCTAATTCATTAATTATCAACTAATTCAATTTCAAAATTAGGTATGACTTCAATTAAGTACACATTCTCCAAAAAATTGTCGGCCAAAGCCATATCAAAAACACATTGTGTGTTTGTTTACTTCTCATATATATATATATATATATATATATATATCCCAATGATTATTTCCCCGGAAATTTGATCTCTCTGTGACCGTAAAATATATAAACAAACCTATCTAATTAATATTTTAAAAACACCAGTCCCCGCTATAGCTGTCAGTGGACGAGTGGATAAGATATCAGGCTGCCATACGGTCTGTCTGAGTTCGACCCTAGCCAAAGATAGTTGTGTGTAGCCACACTGAAGAGGCGTGAAACGCGAAAACACGTGTCTGTGGGTGACTTATTAATATACATATATATATATATTAAAAGAAGTATATTTTGACAGCATTCTTCTTATATTCTAACAAACTTGTGAGCCCCCCTCTTACAAATCGCTACTGTCATTGTTCGTTTAAACGCAACTTGTGAACTCCTCTTACTACTAATTCCTACTGTTACTGCTCGTTTTAAAAGCGACAAAACGGAAACATTCCACCAGTTTTACACCTGAAGATGGCACAAAGACATGCCAAAAGCGCTCGTGAAAAAACCTTTAGTGGATTGCTACACCAATTCCACCCTGACATTAAAAAGATGGCCAGATAGAAAGGATTGAACAAAAACTCGTTCGACAAAAATCGTCAGTAGAGTTTAACAAATTAATATCTATTACGTAGCTGCAGTTTCATGCGTTTAATGCAATCTGCAGACGGTTGAAGTTATCAAAATATTAAAACGGTGGCTTGTTCAGGGATATTATAACGTGAAGCGCGCTCACGCAATGGAATGTTATGACGCAAGACTTATATCTAAAAAAAATGATCATGCACGCGGTGTCCATATGGAAAAAAGTCGCTTTTTTAAATATTTCAATATTCTAATATTTTTGATCGTCTGAAGATTGTAGGCTATGCATGAAACTGCAGTTACGGTATATTAATACCATGATATCTAATCTCTGGTTTAAAACTGCTCTGCTATTTTAGCAATGAGCAACTTCATATGCTAATACTTTTCATATTATTCTCCATTATATTATATATATATATATATATATATAAGATTTTTGGATGTTTGTTTATTTAGAAACGTTGCTGATAAAGTATATATTAAATTTTAACTTGAAGGCACTTACAACGCATGTATCGCATAAAATTCGATACTTTTTTCTTATAGAAAATAAACTTGACAAGTGTAATCCCAGTAAAGGATGGCTCGATGTGTAGAATACCGTACAGACTGTTTCGACTTTATTAAGTCTCATCAGCGGTATATACTAACGATTTCCCTCCGACAGAAATCGAAACCGGGACTTCAGCAGACGCAGTGAAACACTAGTGAAACACTTTTATCGCCTCGGCCACAGTACACAGCTGACCATCCTAGCGGAATTAAGCTTGTCAAGCGATACTACGCGCCTCTACCATAATAGGTAAGGGGCGCTATTGAGAGAATAATAACAGCAAACAGCCCGAATGCCCTTCGGCGAAGTGAATAAGATTTTTGGATGTTTGTTTATTTAGAAACGTGCTGATAAAGTATATATTAAATTTTAACTTGAAGGCACTTACAACGCATGTATCGCATAAAATTCGATACTTTTTTCTTATAGAAAATAAACTTGACAAGTGTAATCCCAGTAAAGGATGGCTCGATGTGTAGAATACCGTACAGACTGTTTCGACTTTATTAAGTCTCATCAGCGGTATATACTAACGATTTCCCTCCGACAGAAATCGAAACCGGGACTTCAGCAGACGCAGTGAAACAATTATTTCTCTGAATGTTTGAGATGAGGCTTGAAGATTAGTATAATCTGCATTATTCGGACTATTGTCCCCATCTTCATTGTCATTTGTACAATTGTAAATATATATATATATATATATATATATATATATATATATATATATATATATATATATGTGTGTGTGTGTGTGTGTGTGTGTGTGTATTAGCAATCCATACATATAAATGTATTGATATATATTTTGTATTCTGTAAATAGATAGATAGATAGATAGATAGATTGATAGATACGTGTATGTGTAAAAATATTTAAAAACAAATTATATGCCATTAATTAATTTTGCAACTTTAAATGATTTGACACAGATAAAAGGTGACAAGAAATGTAAATTGTGTGGGATGTAGGGAAAATCAACGCCACAACGTGATATGTCGAAATACGTGTCTTTGGATGACTATATATATATATATATATATATATATATATATATATATATATATATATATATATCACCGATATTGACGCATATTATTGTCACCAACTCTTAAGTTTCTTTCCTTTTTTGTCACTTTGACGCGGATCATTTGTTAGCACCTGTCATGGAATTTGGAAACACAATGACGCTGATGCACAGACACTTCATTTATTAAGGGAGAGAAAGGTGGCATTTTACTTATGAGGAGATGATTAATTGCAAATAGATTGGAGGGACTACACTATGATAAGTACTTAATACTTATAAACCATTTTAAAATATAATGATTGGAGTGAGTGAATAGAGACTCATGATGATTAAGTTATAGAAATTGCTTATTATATATACTAACAAATATATGCACTCTCCGGGTGCAAGTATTAACATCATAAAATATCATATTAAATTAGAAAGTCTAAATAAACTAAATAAGAATGCAGATAAAATGGTTTGAAACAGAGAGCGGTATAATCGGAAAATAAAACAGCTGTAGCTTCCTCTTCCACCCCACCCCCGTCTTTCCTTGCTAAACTTTTCTAATTTAACTATTTAGTTAAATAAGAAAGTAAAGAATAAAATTACAGTTATTTCGTTTTGTTAATTGATTTCTTTTAAGATTTATCTCCGAGATTTTTGCTCATATTCATTAAGATAAAATCAAATAATTAGAAATCAACAATACCAAGCACATATTTATTAAAATCAAATTTTAAATATCAATATGCAAATTAGCCTTCCCGTTCACACAGTAAACCACTTTTTGTTGTACATATAAATACAATTGCATGTTATTAGTACGTAGATATGACCAGCAGCATCAATAATGGCAAACAATTTTATTAATAATTGAGGCTTAAATAAAAATGATTCATGGAGAATTTGATGTATAATAACTAAATGGATAGTGACTTGAGTAGTGATATAGTTTCGGTTACAGACAAACAAACACATACTCTCCATTATAATAAGATATATATATATTCGAAAATGGTTTTAAAAAGCGTGTGCATTGTGAGATGTTGTAATAAATACAATTTCACAATTTTTTTTCCCCCTCTGAAAAAGATATCTTTTTTTCGGTCACGTCTCATCAGAGAAGCATACCGTGACACGTCACCTACTTGATAATCCTGCATGCGCAGCGTCTTATAATCATTCAATGTTCACTATATAAGAGGCCGCTGACAACGAATTACGTCTTTCAATTCTTGAATCCCTATTGGTCAGCAAATTCCGTCCTGAACTCTGTATACAAAAACAATCCTTCAATTTACTGTTATTCGGATCCAACAACCACTCCTCCAACAATAATATTGTTGATAATAACTCTGCCTGTTCTCACAACTTTGCTACGTAATATATATATATATATATATATATATATATATATATATTTACTTCCACATCTGCGGATTTTACACATTATTCCTCGTACAAACATTAGTGTCACGGTATGCTTCTCTGATGAGACGTGACCGAAAAAAAGATATCTTTTTCAGAGGAAAAAAAAAATTGTGAAATTGTATTTATTATAACATCTCACAATGCACATGCTTTTTAAAACCATTTTCAAATTTTGCTCGTACCACAATCTATTCATATAATATATATATATATATATATATATATATATATATATATATATGTGTAGTACATTAAGAAAAATGGAAAAAAAAACACAGGTTTAAATGGGTTAAGTGGTGAATTTATTGGCCGACGCTGCAGTGTTACGATCTATTAATAAGATCATCTTCAGGGCATTTGTTGGTATATGGAAGGGGATAAGAAATGATTTATCACAGAATAACGAGAAGAGCGAGTGATAGTCATTGTTATTCATCTGTTTAAACATTTTTGTGGTTTGAAAAAAGGGGACGGTTTGAAATATGACGTCAAATATTCCCTTTTATGGCGTGACTATGGGACGGTGTAGGTGTGTGTATCGAAAGGAAACATTGTGCATTTTTTAGGTGTGTGGTTGTGTGTGTGTGTGTATGTATAATTTTTGCGATAACGACAGCGGAAATAAACCTTAAGGTTGTGTGTGTGTGTGTGTGTGTGTGTGTGTGTGTGTGTGTGGTAAGAGGTAGTGGGAGAGGTGTCTGGGCATCAAAATAATTTTTTTACTTTTTATATTAAGAGAAGAGAAGGAAGTATATATATATATATATATATTATAATATTGGTACAAGTGATAACCTACTCGACTTTCACCATAAGGAACTTAAGGGTAAAATCCACTGAATTAATCGAGATAGCGAACGCAATGAACACACACGTGTAATCGATTGCTATTAATCGGTATCTCGATTAATTCAGAGGATTTAAACCTGAAGATCCTTATGGTGAAACTCGAGTAGGTTATCACTTGTACCTAAATTTGCTCTATTTACGTATTGAGCACTTTGTATTTGTTATATCACTGACTTACCCCCCCCCCTGAATTCTGCACCACCTAACCATCGTGACCATATTCACCGGCAAGTCACCTTTTCCATTATATATATATATATATAAGTCATCCACTGACACCGTTTTTCGATTTTCACGTCTCTTCAGTGTGGCTAGACACAATAACTACCTCTGACCAGGAGCGAAATAGTATGTTATATTTATTTGCTTGGTTGATTTAATGGAAACTGTGATATATATATATATATATATATATATATATATATATATATATATATATATATATATATGAGGTAAGGTAAAAAGAAAGTTATATTTCGTCCATACTAAACGCGAAGGACTTCTTCAGTCATCTCCATCTTCGCGTTTAGTAAGGACGAAATATTTCTCCCCCTCTCAGACTTGATTGAGTGATTGATTTTATTCACTTTCCTTTTACCTTACCTCATATTGTCGAATTTTACCCCAACCCTCCTATATATATATATATATATATATATATATATATATATATATAGATAGATAGATAGATAGATAGATATAGGTATAGATATATATATATATATATATATATATATATATATATATATATAGATATATATATATATATATATATATATATATATGCATAATATATATATATATATATTAGCCGTTAGCATTTTTGTCGGCTGCTAGGAATTTTAAAAGCGAATTAAAAATAATTAAATCTATTATTTAAGGTTCAAACTTTGTCTAAGTCGATAAGTAGTAACATAATAACCATCATTAAAAAAAGAAAAACATCATTACATATGCAGTTCATTTTTAAAAGATTTAAAACCATTTGTTTTGGTCAATTTCGATCCGATCCACCATTCAGCCTCGTTTTTGATGTTTTTAAGTGCTTGTTTACAATTTACTGTAACATTCGCGATTGAAAAAAAATTACCAAAAATCAGGTAATTATCCGATTTTAATGAAATTTTCAGTATTGATTTAACAATTAATGAATTTTATAATGCGTCAGTTATTTTATTTCAAAACTTTAATTTAGTATTTTTGCTATGAAAAATGAATATATAAAATTCATTTAAAATATGAAAATCCTGATGTTAAGTTTAAAATGTTATATTTTTAGATTTTAAAAATAAATATCTACTTAATGCAAATCTTATTTTAGGCGCCAAAAGTAATAAGTTTGAAGAAAAACTCGATTGAAAATGTACCCCCTCCCTTTTTTAAACAGAAAAACATCGATGTATAATTTTTTCTTTTATAAAATAATAGCCAATTGAATAATTATCGAAATGAGTAAAAAAGAAATCTCCAAAAAATTAATTATTTATTATTTTTTACATTTTATTTTTCGATTTTCGGTACTTATTTTCTCATAGAAAAGCCACCGTAAAAAAAAATTTCTGTTTCTATTCATAACTTCGGTCTTTATCTCTTTATTTATACCGTAATTATTATCGAAAATGACCAACTCGCAAAACATTTTACGCCCCCAACATAAGGGGTCAAAATTAAGTAACCTGAAAAAAAATGAGAAAGTTTTGAAATAAAATAAATAATGTATTATAAAGATCATTTATTGATAAATAAACACTGAAAATTTCATTAAATTCTGATAATTTCATGATTTTTGGTAAATTATTTTCTGTAAAAAGTATAAAGTATTAGGCTAAAGTCATTTTGTCAAAAACGAATTTTAGGCTCCGTTTGCCAGTCCCTAATATATATATAATGCAGGCAATTATGAATTTCAGGATCAAAGATTTACATCATGTCTAAATTTGATCGGATTTAGTGTAAATCAAAATGTAATTCAATTCGTGACCCATGCTAGGCTTATAGGTTTGAGGTATTTCGTCCCCTGGTTCGGGCTGTTTCCATGGAAACTTCATACAATAAAATTCATGACGTCACACTTGGGAGTGAAATGCTGATAACCTTCGCAACTAATCATGAGTGGTGTGTAGCTGCTGCAGAGTGAGTAGCGGGTTGATCAAACATGAAGTGGTCGTTCAGGTTAAAGGTCAGATGATGGTGTGACCCGAAACCCCAACATGTGACCTCCGGTACATAACACAAACCGTCTAACAATATGTTAAAATATATACTTTTAGAATAACTGTTTGACAGTTATGAGTCAGAAATGACAAGTGATAAAACGGTAATAAAATAAGTATGAGACAAAAAAATGAGAGGAAAATTGGTTCCTTTTCATATATTTGAATGACAAATACAATGAAAAATGTAGGAAGCGTGTGGTGTAATGGTTAAAGTCATGGGAAATGGACTCGTCGCCCCGAGTTCAAATCCTGGACGTGGTAATTGCATTTCACTTAGCGCTAATACCCTTGGGAAAGGTATGAATCCTACTCTCCTTCCAGATATGGGAAAATAGTAGGGCAGACTGGGCTCTTTAAGACTCTTGGTTAGGCGACCGGTCTAGGAGAAGGAAAACTTTGAATTCAAACCTGTTGAACTCCGCTTAAGAAATTGACCTTGTGTCACATCCTACTTGTGCGGAGGAGTTGGTAAATATATATATAAATACAATGAAAAATTGCAGTTATCATGTGATGAAAAAAAATAAAAGATGAGATAACTAATATACAACTCCACCGCCACCCTAATAGTAGTCACTCTATTTGGCCGGGTGGATTAAGTAGCGCAGTAGGGGATCATCTGTGAACCAACGCACTTGTTCTGGACGATATGATGATAAAGTGTCAATAAATACATCAAATCCGCGGAAATTGTATCGTTTACCTTGTACAATTATATATATTATATATATATATATATATATATATATATATATGTGTGTGTGTGTGTAGAATTAAACAAAGGCACGTCTCCTGTTTAACAATTTTATTTATGATCGTTTCAAGCTTTCTGGCCAACTTTTTTACATTTGGATGGATCCATAGATTAGTCCACAAAGTTCATTTCCCAAGTACTTTCAGCATTTCGAAGTGGTTCGATAGCGGCCCTCGCCAACTCAGCCTATGAGTAGCTCAGGGATCTGTGCAGTAACGTGAGGAACTGATGGTAAGTGTGGCGCTCCACCTTAGACGCTAAACGCAATCTCCTTGGTCTAGCGCTAGTCAAATAGAATAGACTCCCTCTGTGTCCAGCTGATACTGACTTTAGGCCACCCGAAGAATTTATATATATATATATATATATATATATATATACAAAGTGTGTCCTAAAAGTATCTGGGTGAATCTGTTTGCATTTCACATAACACTAATACCCTTGGGAAAGGCATGCATCCATCTATTCTGCCTCAAACTATAGGTAAATAGTAGGACGTACTGGGCTATTTAACTTTGGTTGGGCAACCAGTCTAGGAGAAGGAAAACTCACACTATTGCTAAATAGTCGAGCGTACTAGGCTATTCAACCGTGGTTCGGTAACCTGTCTAGAGAATGAAAACTCTGAATTCAAATCTGTTAAACTCCCCTTAAGAAATTGACTAAGTCACATTCTCAAAGATATTTACTCTGCTTACAAAATTGTCCATGTGTCACATCTTATTCGTGTGGAGGGGTTTGTAAATATTTATAAATGCGTTCGAACAAATTAGTATCAAATAGGAATATCTATTTGAAATCGTATAATTGTAACAAAAGAGACCTCGGCAGTGATTAACACAACAAAGGTCATACAGAAAAAACTAATAACAAAACAATCATCTTGATTGTATGATTTTCCTAGCACAAACCAATTAGTATTATCTGCGTTATTCGGACTATTGTCCTCATCTTTATTGTTATTTGTACAATGTTTCGGCCGATATACCTCCGACCTTCTTCAGGTATTTCTTGTCGGACTCGGGAACCTTCTTTTCGAAATCGGGAACTTTCTTGTCGTAATCGGTAGCAATCACGGAACTTTGAACTTAACTCTTTATTCACGGGGTATCCTGTTCTCATTCCGCTAACCATACCTGGGGTAGGAGTTGTGTTAATTATTGTGCCGCTACTCTGGATTGAACCCGGAATACAGAGATAACTGTCACTTAGAACTGTCTTAACCTAACTACCTTATCCACTAGGCCATGTGTCCAATTGGACAATTCAGTGTGACTTTTGGGAACTTATAAACCTAATGTCTTGTTTTGGCTAGAATATCTACCAATTCATTTTATGTATGATTTTAATTTTTTTTACCTTGACTCATATTGTGTTTTTTTTTGTTTTTTTTAAATCTGATCTAGTCTTAATTATTGGTTCCCATATTATATTCAAACATTCAGAGAAATAGCACAAAACAATTAATCCTAAAGTTTTTGAAAAAGAGAATTAGTAGTATTAGTGGTTGTTTCAAATCGACTGTGACATCAACGACTGGAAGGTGAAAGTTTTCTAACTGCTTGACAACAGGTTTAATTAGTATAGTGTTTTTTTTTAAACAACATGTCGTAATTATGCAGGAATAGGTAGGGAGTTGATAGCACCCCACGTAGAATGTTTGGAGCCAAATTAATCAGAAGGGTCTCATTTGTACAGAAATAAAACTAAAATTGGTCTCCAGAGGAACAGAGATTCAAATTAATTCAGGAAACAAATGAGAAATTTACATTTCATCAAGGAAACAACGTTCTCAAACAAAGCCTGCTGTGGTCGTTCTGCCCTCGAGGACATACATCATAGCCTTGGTGTTGTTTAACATCAGAAATATATATATATATATATATATATATATATATATATATATATATATATCCAAAAGTCCAGAGAAGAAATCTTCCTTTTTTTTTTAAAAACCTGTCGCAGTTTGAGAGCTCAATGTGTCTCTTAATGTTAGAGACACAGAGCAAATATATAAGTAAAGAAATAACAAAAGACTTTTTGCATTATAGTCTATTTCAGGGAGCTTACACAAATAGTCTAACTCTTCTGACTCATCAGATTCGCATCTGAGGGGTTGGGAGAGTTAGACTATTTGTCTAAGCTCCCTGAAATAGACTATAACGCTAAATCTCTAAGTCTTTTGTTATTTCTTTACTTTTATATATATATATATATATATATATATATATATATATATGTTGCCTCGGGGATGGCCCCCCTGGGGTCACGCTGTTAATTTAACACTGGTCCGGTGGCCGAAGCCACCAGATACACAGAATTGCCCATATTATTAGTGCGTTTAAAATCCTGCAATGTGTATTATATATCACTAAGAAATAAAGGTTTACATAATATATTTCTGATGTGTGTTCGCAATTGTGTATCAGGGGGCACTAGGAATCTATTGGTAAACTCTGGGTGTGCTATTCTAAAAAAACTTGGAAACCGCTTGTTACAATCTTATGGGCCATAATCTAACCTTCAAGCAAGAGCGCTTGTCCAGTCGGAATCCTTGGCAATCCTCTGGTAAAGAGTTCTCAGTATTGTAAGTTCCTTCATCAATGATTGCGAACGAACTATGGCAAGTATCAGTGTGGATCAGACACGCATTATGGCTGATGATTGGCCGGAGGAATAAACCACGTGACTCGCCCAGTCTATAAATGTAGGTGGAGAATTGTAGTACACCTTATATGCCCAAATATTCCAACACCACTGCCTCTGTAATGTATTCGATGACCTGGGTAAAGAAAAGATTTGGATGATGGAAATATGTTGGGTGAAAAAAAAATTATTTGGTATATATATATATATATATATATATATATATATATATATATATATATATATTCTGATGTGTGTAATAGATACACTAAATATTTTTCCATTTTGTCTTGAAATAAGTAAAGTAAGTAAAGTCGTCGGGGCGGTCTAAAGTCGGTATCAGCCAGTCAGCGAGGGAGTCTATCCCCTTTTCAATAGCGCTAGACCAAGGAGATTGTTTTGGCGTCTGAGGTGGAGCGCCACACCCACCATCAGCTCCTTACTTTACCGCACAGATCCCTGTGCTACTCATACGCTGAGTTGGCGAGGACCGGTATCGAACTAGGAACCTTGTGGTTTCTAGCCGAACGTCCTACCAACTGAGCTATCCCGCTTGAAATAAACAAACGAAATATACCATTTTAAGAAGCACTGTTGAATCTGTTTTGTAAATATATTTTTTTGAATATACAGACATTATCAGGAAAGGTGAGAAGGCATGAACTTGATTCTTTCTAAACATTAAATTGATCTAAATGAACGTGGGGGTCACTAAAGAAATTTTAATTGAAACAAAGTCAGCGACATTATGACGCTAGCGAGCCGATTCACAGTTAATCAAATTCGAGCACATTTTAGAATTTTCAAGAAGCTTGCAATTAAGATATTACTTAGGATAACATATCGGGATAGAACGACTGATGGGATTAGCACGGTGGACTACAGATCGGGTTAAACGGTAAGAAGTGACAGACGGAGTTATGTTACATGTAGACTGGGCTAGAACTCACGAAGATAGGATTCGAATGCACGGGAGAAAGGGTCGGAGATACGAAACTCTGCTTCTTTTTTTTCAACGCAGATAATTCAACAAATACTAAACAACATGCATATAACATCTGTGTTTTTCTGTCTGTAACCGAAACTATATTACTACTCAAGTCACAATTCCCTTAGTTATTGACATCACATTCTCCATAATTGCATTTTTATTCAAACCTCATTATTAATAAAATTGTTTTACATTATTAATACTGTTGACCTTATCGACATACTGATAACATGCAATCATATTTATATATCAAAATAGCTGTTTACTGTGTGAACGGGAAGGCTAATTTGCATATTGATATCAAAAATTGATTTAATAAATATGTGCATGTCTAACTGTTTGTTTTATCTTAATGAATATAAGCAAAAATCTCTTCAATGAATCTTAAATGTCCATTAACAAGATAAAATAACTGTAGAAAAAATAACAATGAAAGACGAGAGTGATGAAGAGTAAGTTTCAGTTGTTCTAATTATATCCCCTCTGGCATTCAGTTTCATTAGCTTATTACATTAAAACTTAAATACTTGCACCCGGAGGTGCATATATTTGCCAGTAATAAAAAATTAACTGTATTTGACAATGAATTGAATCTCAAAAATCCTGTCCAGTGAGAGCAATAAAGCCAAACCCTTAACTGACCGAGAAGGATAATTTGTTTGTGTAAACCAACTGAGGAGCCTCACCGTGACGAAAAGCTATGCCTGTCGTACTCGTGTGAGACACACGTTTTGAAAACACCGCACCCAAATAGTAACGGTGAACCATATTTCTGACTGACCGACCCCAGAAAAATATATTTGTTTTGGGTAAACAAGCAACCCCGAAAGCTACTGTTGCAAAAGTCGTCCCTTGTATACGTTTGAGCCCTTCCCTTAGCACCGTGGTTCGTGTGCATTAGGTATTGCATCCTGATCCCCCCACCTCTAGTACATTATGATTCTTGTTGAGTGTTGTTCACTTAAAACCATTGTGCATGAAATATTTCTTTTAGATTGGAAATACTTCATATCATAGACTGTGTGCAAACAAATGACTATAGACTGTGGGGATTGAAATAAAACAAAAATAAGAATAAAATTAAAATAAAATAAAAAACAAAAAACTCCCATGGGGCCTTGACCGAAGAACCCTTTGCGCATGTCCGACAAAGAGGACTGACTCCCTACCCCAAAAAGATACCTCGGTCATTTAGGCCGCAACTGAGTGTAGTCGTTTCCTGGGCAGGGCGTATCCCCTTGCCACGGCCGACTATGCCCTGTTCAATAAAATCTAAGTCATAAAAATACCTCTTGCCTTTGTCTCCTTCCTTTCTCCTCCTTTTCGTTCTTTTTCGTTCCTTAAATTCCATTTCAGCTTACCAGCCCACAAGAAGAAAAAAATACTTTTATTGGGGAAGGATACAAGACGAACGAACCAAACCTGTCCCCATAAATTGGTGACCCCGACGTGATCTGAACATGCAACCTTCTGATATGATAAATATGTGCTCATATCAAAACTCGTGAGTTTTTTTTAATGCCAAAGCTATCCTTGTAGAAGTGTTAATATTTACCCCATAGCTGGGGGGATATGAGAGACTTCATGCCATTTCAAAGGCTATCAATCGGAAAGTGAAAGTAATATCGCGACTGGAGTTCGGATTCTCATACTATGACGTCACAGTCCATCATGTAACCTACTACACCACGGAGACTAGACCCCCCACGCCCATTGGGTATTGGGGTTTGACCGATGAGCATTTACTTTGCAAATTATCAGTTCTTGACTCTGAGATTAAAGTTCAGGGTTCAAACCACAAGCAATCATATTCCTGTGATTTACAGACTTTGGGGCCGAAAGACAGTTGCATCATTCCCTTTAACTATGAGATATTCATCAACTTGGAAAGGTTAATCCACCTACCTTTCATTTATTACTAATTCTACTATACTACTACTACTACTATTCTTATTCTTATTAGTAGTAGCAGCAGCAGTAGCAGCAGTAGCAGAATATTAATGACGGAATCTAATCCGTTACGTTTTAATCACTTTAGTATAAATTGGAACGCAAGCAAGTTTGGTTGTTGGTTGGTTGGTTGGTTGGTTGGTTGGCTGGTTAGTTTCTTGGTTGGTTAGTTGGTTGGTTGGTTTGTTGGTTGGCAGCTTAGTTGGTTGGTTGTTGGTTGACTGGTTGGCTGGTTAGTTTCTGGTTGGTTGGTTGGCTGGCTGGTTGGTGGTTGGTTGGTTTGGTTGGTTGGTTGGGATGGCTGGCTGGTTGGTTGGTTTGTTAGTTGGTTGGTTGGTTGGTTGGTTGGCTGGTTGGTTGGTTGGTTGGTTTGGCTGGCTGGTTGGTTTGTTTGTTGGCTGGCTTGTTGGTTAGTTGGTTGGTTGGTTGGTTGGCAGGTTAGTTGTGTTGGTTGGTTGACTTGGCTGGTTGTTGGTTGGTTGGTTGGTTGGTTGGCTGGCTGGCTGGCTGGTTGGGTTGTGGTTGGCTGCTGGCTGGTTGTTGGTTGGCTGGTAGTTTTCTTGGTTGGTTGGTTGTTGGTGGTTGGTTGGTTGGCTGGTTGGTTGGGTGGGCTGGTTGGTTGGTTGTTGGGTGGCTGGTTGGTTGACGTTGGTTGGTTGGTTGGTTGGTTGGTTAGATGGTTGGTTGGTTGGTTGGTTGGCTGGTTTGGCTGGTTGGTTGGTTTGTTAGTTGGTTGGTTGGTTGGTTGGTTGGGTGGTTTGGTTGGTTGGTTGGTTGGTTGCTGGTTGGTTGGTTGGGTTGGTTGGTTAGTTGGTTCGTTGGTTTGTTTGGTTGGTTAGTTGGTTGGATGGTGATTTGATGTTACAAGGACGACAACGGCGGTGGCGAAGAAGAAGAAGAAGAAGAAGAAGAAGAAGAAGAAGAAGAAGAAGAAGAAGAAGAAGAAGAAGAAGAAGAAGAAGAAGAACGAGAACAAGAACAAGAAGACAGTTGTTTATTTTCATACATTATACAATATAAACAATGTCACACAAAACAAGAAACGTAATGTTGGTTGTTGTAGTAATGTGTGGAGGGTGATCACTAATTAGGACTGAGCCTATTCTAGTAGTGACTTCCTCAGATGTTTTTTTTTCCTTGTTGTTGTTGTTTTTTTTGGGGGGGGTATGCCGAAGACGTTTATGCTTAATTTATTCTTATTCTATTCAAATTTTTTGACACATTTTCTCAATATTTTGATCTATTTAATCCATAGATGAGAACATAACAGGTATTACCACTCCAGATCAGAGTGATGGCGATGGAGGGATATTCTGTCACCCCATTCTAACACATATAGGATTAAAAGGCTTGGGGTTGCCATAAATGCAGTATGGTCGATATAATCACATGTGCAAGAGCTTGACATATTCAGCCGATTGATCTGGGGAGCTTCTCCGACCGGCCGTCACAAGTAGGATGTGGCACAAGGTCGAAAGTATAGGGCATTCAGCAAAATCGAGCTCGTTATTCAGTAGTAATTGCTCTGCGAGACTTTAATGCTTATGAGGGACCAGTTTATCTCAGTAGAGCACCCATCTAGTATCCACTAGGTTCCGGGTTCGATACCTGACCTTGCTGACCCAGCGTATGATTAGCACAGCTTAGATTGGTGCGCTAAAGTGGAGAGCTGATGGTAGGTATGATGCTCTACCTCAGACGCAAAAACAATCTCCATAGCGCCAATGAAAAGGGCATATACGTCCTCGCCCTTCGGCTAATACCGACTTCACTTTACTACTAATACTGCTACTGCTGCTGCTGCTATCAAAATGATTACGGTCAAGTTACACTGGAAGCAATGGTTCTCACTAGATCGTCAATACTAAGCAGCGTATTTCTCGTTGTATTACATGTGATAAAAAACAATCAGAGTCCTTTCTTTATCAAAATTACTCGAATCGGCATTAAATGACCCGAAAAGGGTTGATATGCCGTAAAATGAAAAGAACAACGAACTGACCAAAAAACTGTCCGTGGTTCTTAACGTAAAGTAAAATACCAGTTATCGAACTTCGATAGGTTGCCATTAAACACTTTAGCGAATCCCTCCCCCCTTTCTTGGTAGGTTGCACGTGATGTAAATGACCAGAGTCCTTTGTTTATATCAAAATGACTTGAATCGGCATTAAATAAGCCGAAAAGGGTTGATATGCCGAAAAATGAAAAACAAAACAAAAAACAAAACAAACCAAAAAACAACCAAAAAACTTTCCGTTGTTCTTAACGTAAAGTAAAATACCAGTCATCGAACGTCGATAGGTTGGCATTAAACACTTTAGCCAATTCCCACCCCCGCGTTATCTTCCTTGATCTTTGTTTAATTTGTTGATACAATTATGGATACAATTTCCTCTATAAATTGCAACCTGTTCGCTCGACAAGAGTAGCGAGCGTTCAATCAGATATTCCTTCCTCTCATTAGAGAATGGTTCCACTTGCACCATTCCCACAGATGGTCAGAGATGCGCGCCAATTAGATGCTAATGCAGTGATTAACATTAAAAGTGAATGGACGCCTTTTGACGCTCGTCACATTTGGCTTGTCGATGGAATTATCAATGAGACAGACAACTTGGGACAAATCAGTTATTTCTAGGTGATATTTATTTGTCTTTTTCTTTTGTTTTTTTTTTTGTTTTTTTTGTTTTTTTTTGTAATCTTCCTACATTTAGCCGGGTGTGGCAGTTAGGAAATAATATATAGAGTTTATGCGTATAAATAATAAAGAATTACGGTCAGTGCATTTGTCGAAATGAGAAACATATGACATTGTGAATTTAAAACTCACAGTATGTAAGTATCCAGCTCGTAAAACAAAGTCAAATTTTAAGTTGAGTAAAGATGGTTTGACTTTCAGAGTTTTCCCCCTTTCCTAGACTGGTGGCCTCACATAGAATAAAGAAGATAGTATGATCTACAATTTCCCCATAAATTGGGGTAGGCGAGAAGAGATGGATTTATGACTTTCCCAAAGGCATTGTCGCAAACAGGCTCGTCCCGGACTTGAACTCGTATTGCCGAGTCTATTCCCTACGATGATCACCACCACTAATTGATGTGAGAAGAGTGTACAAAGAGACATGACGAAGAAAACATAGCCAACAAATAACAATCTATTAATAATGGAGATTCGCTTCCGTTTTTGTCTGTAACAAAAACTGCGTCACTGCTTACGTCACATTACCCAACACATAATCCAACGTCATACCATAGTATAAATATACTCAAAATGTGAGCATGCAACGTTAAAGAATCCTCATTGTTTCAATAAATAGATGCTCGGCGTTATATATTTATATATAGATTGTTTTATTCTATTATAATATTTAAAGTTATCGGAACTGTTTCCATTTCAAATTGTCTTTCTTTCTTTTCTTTCTTTTTTTTTTTACTCCTTAATAAATTTGACGATTTTACATACTTATGGTACACACTCTATGACATTAAATTTTCAGCTCCTATCCCCTCAGGCAATATCTTTAAAAAAAAGTATTTTTACATCGCCCGGAGGGAGTCTTTTTATTTTCCTAATAATAATAATAATAATAATAATAATAATAATATAATAATAATAATAATAATAATAATAATAATTGACTAACTCGCAGGAAAAAATAATCCACTTTACGTACATGGATAACATTATTTATTTATTTATTTATTTATTTATCTATTTGCAAAAATGAAAACGAATTAGAAACCCAGCTACAAACCATTAGAATATATAGCCAAGATATAGGGATGGAATTCGGAATCGAAAAATGTGCTATGCTAGGAATAAAACAGAGAGAAAGGAAATTATTGGACGGAATACTACTACCAAATCAGGACACTATAAAATCCCTTGAAAAAAAAGAAAGCTACAAATACTTATGTATTTTAGAAGGAGACAATATCAAGCAAATAGAGATGAAAGGAAAATTTTAAAAAGAATACCTCAGAAGAACAAGAAAACTCCTAGAAACCAAGCTCAACAGCAGAAACTTTATCAAAGGAATAAATACCTGGGCCGTCCCCATTAAAAGATACTCTGGGCCATTATTAAAATGGACAAAAATAACCCAGATAGATTGATCAAAGGACTAGAAAATTAATGACAATGCACAAGGCTTTACACCCTAGAGACGATAGAGAAAGGCTGTTTGTATCAAGACGGAAAGGTGAACGCGCTCTTGCCAACATAGAATACTGCGTAGAGGCCACAATCCAAGGACTCGAAGAATACATAAAAAAGAGCAAAGAAAGATTATTTATGACAGCCAACAACAGCAGATATAACATATGGACAAACAGAAAAACAACAAAGACTAGAAAACAAAGATAGGAAGAAAAACAATTATATGGACACTTCAAACGACAAATCGGAGAGGCTGCACATGAAAATACTTAGACATGGTTAAGAAGAGAAGACACCAAGCGAAAAACTGAATCTAATAATTGCTGCACAAAAGAATGTCATGAGAACAAACTCTATCAAAGCAAAAATTGATAAGACACAACAAAACAGAAAATGTAGACTGTGAGGTGACTGAGATGAGACTGTAAAAAATATATTAAGTGAATGTAGGAAACTAGCACAACGGGAATACAGAATTCGGCATGACTGTGTTGGAAGGTGATCCATTGGGAATTATGTAAAAAATTAAATGTTGACCATACAACAAAATGGTATATGCATAAACCAAAATCCATTCTTGAGAATGAAACGCATAAAATTATCTGGGACTTCGAGATAAAGACGGATCACCCTATCCAAGCCAGGAGACCAGACTAGTATTGATTTAAAAAAAGAAGAGAGAACTTGTCTACTAGTGGACTTTGCGGTTCCAGAAGATTACAGGGTAAAGATGAAGGAAAATGAAAAAGTGGAGAAATACTTGGACCTTGTCAGAGAATTGAAAAAGCTGTGGAAAATGAGGGTCAAAGTGATACCAATTGTAGTTGGTGCACTAGGAATGGTCCATGAAAAGCTTGGAAAAAAGACTTGAGGGTCTGGAAATCAGAGGAAGAATTGACCATCCAGGCAACTGCATTGCTACAATCGGCTAGATTACTCAGAAGAGTCCTGGAGACCCTTAGACATTCAGACTCCAATGAAAGACCATCAGCTAACGCTGGCGTGAAAAACTCACAAGGAGTGAAATAATGATAATATCAAAGCACAACAGCAAATGTAGGTCGTGTGGAGACAGAGATGAAACGATCAACCATTCATTACGCGAATGCAGCAAACTAACACAACGAGAATACAAGGCTAAGCACTATTGGTTTGCAAAGGTGATCTACAGGGAATTGTGTAAAAAAATAAATGGTGGCCAATCCACAAAATGGTATATGCATAAACCAGATCTTGAGAATGAAACACATTTGATATAAAGACGGATCCCTTGGACCTGACCTTGAATTGATTAACAAGGAAAAGATAATTTCTCAACTTGTAGATTTTATAGTTCCAGCAGATCACAGGGTGAAGAAGAAAGAACATAATAAGATAGAAAAATACCTAGGACATGCTAGAGAATTGTAAAAACTGTTAAATATGAGGATGGAAGTGATACCAGTTGTTCTTGGTGCACTTGGAACGGCTACCAAAAGCTTAGAAAACAGCCTAGAAGGACTGTAAATCAGAGGAAGAACTGACGCCTCCTCGACGACAGTAGTTTTGAAATCGGCTTGAATGCTCAGAAGTGTCCTGGAGACCTGTGGGAAATTATTATCAATCATACTTCACTGAAATACCATCATCTTACGCTGGTGTAAAAACTCACAAGTAGTGAAATCTTATTATAATGGAGATTGTGTGTTTTTCTGTCTGTAACCGAAACTATATCAGTACTCAAGTCACAATTCCCTTAGTTATTGACATCACATTCTCAATGATTTGATTTTATCTTAACCTCAATTATAAATAAAATTGTTTTTAAATTATTAATACTGTTAACCATATCTACATACTAATAACATGCAATTATATTTATATATACAACAAAATAGCGGTTTGCAGTGTGAACGGGAAGGCTAATTTGCATATTGATATTAAAAAATCGAATTTAATAAATATGTGCTCAGTATTATTGATTTCTAACTGTTTGGTTTTATTTTAATGAATATAAGCAAAAATCTCTTCAATGATTCTTAAATGAAATCCATTAACAAGAAAAACATAACTGTCATTTTATTCTTTACTTCCTCATTTAACTAAATAGTTAAATTAGAAAAAATAACAATGAAAGACAAGAGTGATCGAAGAGTAAGATTCAGTTGTTCTATTTTTTGATTGTACCCCCTCTGTTTCAAATCTTTTTATCTGCATTCTTATTTAGCCTCATTAGCCTTTCTAATTTAATATGTTATTTTATTATATTAAAACTTAAATACTTGCACCCGGAGGGTGCATATATTTGCTAGTAATAATAATAATATACTTCACAAATTTGAAGGAAGAAACAAAATTAATTAATCCTCCTGGACCAAATTTCTATATACCCCCAATCCCTACATTGAACAGGATGTGGAACAAGATCAATTTTTAAGCAGGGTAAAGTTGGTTTGAATTCAGGGTTTTACTTCTCTTAGACGGCTTTCTTATCCAAGTGTTACATAATCTATGCATAGATCATTGTCAACCCCCTGTATTTCTGAAGGGAAAGCCCTTTTCATATCACGGGCGGGACTTTCCATGGAATATTACAGAAAGCCCGCGAAATACGTGAAGACACGTGGGACCTGGTTGGCTATCAGTATCAGCTTGGACGTCAGGCAGATAAGGTCTTTCTGTCTTAGCTGAAGCTCACTGCACACGCGCGTTATGTTAATTACATGAAATGTTTAGTCAAGTAAATACAAGCTTACATAAATAATATGGTTTTGTACTTGATGAATGTCTTGGCAACAAGACTGATCTAGAAGAAGACATGTTAAGTGCGACTGACCACCAAGACGAAGTCCAGACGCTAGAAGATGAACGCATATTATCAAAGATGAGCAGAAGAATAATAGAAGTAAAAAGAAGAGTATACAACACAAGTTTAAAGAGCCCAGGCGGTTCTATCATTTGCCCATAACTGAAGGTAGAATATTTGGATGCATCCGCGTTTAAACATTAAAATCTGCTTTCTTTTGTATAATATCATCTTAAGAAATATCTTGTCATCCGCTTCAAGATATCCTTATTTTCACGCTTCCTAAACTCATCTGTGAACTATCTGGAATCGGTATCTGATCAACTGCCAGTGTGTGAAGAACCATAACAAAGGGAATTTATCCCAAGACAACGTTGTCTTCTTTATCATCTACGTTCCTGCGATTCTTCACTATCTGATCTAATTCCAGCGTAGGGTGATGCAGATTCTCCACAGATAATTCTTCAATCAATTCAGGACAATCATGGCTTCGATTGTTCTCTTCCCTATCTATGGTTCGTCCTTAATCACAACAAATATTCTGTGTCACAATGTCCTTGGCTGCCCTGTCGTCTGCAGCGTTAGACTGCACATCTGCAGAGTAGTAAGACTCCCCCAAATGGGGCAACATGTTAGCCGGGGGTGGCAACCTGTGATGCTTAAGGACGGAGTCTTGGTGGATGAGCTGTCCATCACCTGCAACACTCCACTTAGAACCTTACTTAGGCTAGACGGCGGTCGGAGAGGACCCTCCGATCAATCGGCAAGTCACGTCAAGCCCTAGCACCTATATGATTGCCCCAACCCTATTGCCCTTATGGCAAGCCCTAAACCTTTTTATCATATGGGTGCTAAAAGACGGTGACTGAGGGTCTGCATGTCCTGGGAATGACGTTAAACTCTATCTGATGGTGAGGTTCCAGTTTTGGAGGTTTGGGGAATGTGGAGCACCCCTTCATCACTTTTGCTTTCTAGTCCACTCTGACCCGGAGTGGTAGTACCTGTTAGGGTCCCATCTATGGGTTAAATAGAAAAACATGAGTTTATAAATAAAATTTGATTATCCATTAAGAATGAATTTATTTCAACATTTTATCGGCATTGAATGACCCACTGAGGTTGATATGCCGTAAAACAAAACCAAAAAACCAAACCAATGTCCTTGGTATAGTGCTAAACTACATATGTGAGTGAGGTTCCAGTTCTGGGGCTCTGGAAGTATGTGTCGAAGTTATCGCTCAGATATAGAAACGAAACAATACTCACCGTCGCAGTGGGATTCTAATTAGCGTCTAGTTAACAGACAAGAACAACATGCAAGCTGTAACTTAAATACAGTCCTTGCATGCTGCTGGCACAGTGCAGGCTGATTGTATTCAGGGTGAGTAATGATATCGATATGTACCCACTCTTCAGCCCTCAGTCTGCACTGTGCCAACAGCATGCAAGGACTGTATTTAAGTTACAGCTTGCATGTTGTTCTTGTCTGCTAACTCGACGGTAGTTAGAATCCCACTGCGACGGTGAGTATTGTTTTGTTTCTATATCTGGTGGATAACTTCTACAGTATGGAATACCCATTCGTTCTCATTATTCTCAAGTCCTCTGAAATTTATTAGTATTAGAAAATACCGTGTGACCAAAACTTTTAAGAACAATTATATAAAAATACAAATATGAATGAACAATGGACGCTATTTTCTAACATCTTTACAAAATATCCGTTGAAGCGCGTGGTGTAATGGTTAAAGTCATGGGAAATGGACTCGTCGCCCCGAGTTCGAATCCTGGATGTGGTAATTGCATTTCACTTAGCGGCTCTTTAACCTTGGTTAGGCAACCGGTCTAGGAGAAGGAAAACTCTGAATTCAAACCTGTTGAACACCACAAAAGAAATTGACCTTGTGTCACATCCTGCTCGTGCGGAGGGGTTGGTAAATATATATACAAAATAACCTAGAAAGGTTGAATTACTGTTAAAATCAATCAGCCCATTCATAACTGCCATAAAAATGTTTACTTTCTACCAGATTTGTTATCTTATGAAGCTAACTCTCTGCCCTCTGATATACCCATAGCTAGAGGGAGAATAATAAAAGTGTGTTTCCCCAAAGAGTGGTAGTTAAAAATGAAACGCAAACAGCCTTGTCCAAGATTTTAATCTGTGTTGTCATGTCCCTTTCCTACTGTCGTCTTTTGACTCAGAAAAGAAATGTTGTTTAGCATTGAAATCTCACATACACCTTAATATGTATAAAATTAAGTAACAGACAAAATTTCGTTTCTACTGATTAAGTGATATAATTCATTGATTAAAGAAAAATCAATTAATTTCGAGAACTCTTCACAGTAAGTAAAAGTAAAGTAAGTGAAAAATACAAAAGTTTTTAGAAAAATGAAAATTATGTTTTAAAGCACTCACAAGTTTAAGATTACACTTTTTTTAATTATATTCTGAATGTAGATTAAAAAAAAGGCGGAAAATAAACAAATATTGTAATATACAAATTCTCAGCGATTAAAAAAAAATTACTCACACACACACACACACACACACACACACACACAACATATATATATATATATATTATATATATATATATATATAAATATAATTGCATGGGATCATCAGGAGAGAATATGCAACCGTTTCAGAGCCTTCCTCTCTACGGTTTTAAAAATCAACATCGCCCCCCCCCCCCGTCACTGATGATTTTTTTAAACCGTAGAGAGGAAGGCCCTGAAACGGTTGCATATTCTCTCCTGATGATCCATGCATTTGTAAACATCTTTTGTTTTTTCAATATATCAAATTCACACACACACACACACACACACACACACACACACACACACATATATATATATATATATATATATATATATATATATATTCATTTTCATATTATCAATCAGAGCCTGAAGAAGATACCAGAAGATCTGAAACACGTGCTGTATATGTAAGATAAAAAGAATAAAAAACATTTTTCTGAAAACATAATACATTTTGCGGACCTTCTTTTTTATAAAATATTGAATTTCCTCCCGATCGAATCAGAACAACATAATATATATATAATATATATATATATATATATATATATATATATATATATATATATATATATATTCACTAAAAAGAAAGTGACCCGTTGGGTTACCCATTCAGCTCTGGGTATATGATTGAGATTAGGGAAAAGGGAGTTAGCAAAGCGAATAAATGAAATAAAAAATGAATACGGCCGGACGAAACCTAAAAATCATTATCAATATGCTTTTTAAGAACGGAAATATTTGACCTCATTTTAGCTACGGGCTGCTGGTTGTGAAATTTAACATAAAAATATATTCTAAATTCTCCCGTCTCTCACTCTCTTTTCTCTCCAGAGAAACTAACATTATATAATGAGGAGGTAGTCAAGAGATATATAGACGAAAAGAAAGTGATAGACATAGAGTATAGTAAGAGGTTGGTCGGTTTTTGACTTAATTGCAAATTACGATTAATTAGAACTAATTAAAAATGAAATTTTCTTTTCAAACATAATTCAATTCTAAAAGTAAGGAATAATTCAGTATAATTTTCGTGTCATTAAACTAAACAGAAAAAAAAAGCATTTAGAAAGTAAAAGTTGGTTAACTCAGCTTTAGTATAATAATAATAATAATAATAATAATAATAATAATAATAATCTTATTATAATGAAGATTGTGTGTTTTTCTGTCTGTAACCGAAACTATATTCCTACTCAAGTCACAATTCTCTTAGTTATTGACATCACATTCTCCATGATTTTATTTTGATCTAAACCTCAATTATTAATAAAATTGTCTTACATTATTAATACTGTTAACTATGTCTCCATACTGACAACATGCAATTATATTTATATATACAACAAAATAGCGGTTTACAGTGTGAACAGGAAGGTTAATTTGCATATTAATATTAAAAAATCGAATTTGATAAATAAGTGCTTAGTATTATTGATTTCTAATTGTTTGGTTTTATTTTAATGAAATATAAGCAAAAATCTCTTCAATGAATCTTAAATGAAATCCATTAACAAGATAAAATAACTGTCATTTTATCTTTACTTCCTCTTATAACTAAATACTTAAATTAGAAAAAATAACAATGAAGACGAGAGTGATGGAAGAGTAAGTTTCAGTTGTTCCATTTTTATTATACTCCCTCTGTTTCAAATCTTTTATTATACTCCCTCTGTTTCAAATCTTTTTATCTGTATTCTTATTTAGTTTCATTAGCCTTTCTAATTTAATACAATATTTTATTACATTAAAACTTAAGTACTTGAACCCGGAGGGTGCATATATTTGCTAGTAATAATAATAATAATAATAATAATAATAATAATCTAGTCTGCGACAGAATTAATGCACCCCTTCAAAACACTAACACAAACAGAGAACCAAACAGAAACAGAAAATTTGGGTGGGAGTTCAGATTGGAAGAACAAATAAAAAAACTGCGACAACAAACAAATATGTTAAACAAAAACACAAACACACATGTAACTAAAAGGTTAAAAGACAACAGCAAATAAAGTTGGAAGAAGTAAAACAAAAGATATCGGCTATAGAAGGAAGATTCAAAAGGTATCGAGAAAGAACCTAACAGTACAAACAAAATAGGACCTTCCAAAACAATGAAAAGAGATTTTACGAACAAATTAATGGAGCAAAAACAAACATTAGTGAACACCCAAATGCAACAGAAGCAGAAAAGTTTTGGAGTAATATATGGATGAGGAAAGAACATAATAAGCAGTCAAAATGGATAAGTGATATTAAGAATGAACTGATGGAAATTGAGGAGAACCTGTAGCTAGAGTTCATGTAATTACGCTTAAATCTGTACTCAAGAAAGTAGCAAATTGGAAAAACACCAGGCCATGATGGCATACATGGATTATATATAATAATTTGTTAAATGCCAATAACAGACGTAGATCAGCAAACCAAAGACAATGCATATAATGATCGTATTTAATACCTATTCTAAACAAAAGTGTCCAGAATTCAGTACGTTAAAAAATTGTCTCGATATCACAGAAATATATTTTCCGTATTCCTCAGAATATACATTTATAATTGTCATCTGTGAAATTCATTTACTGAAAAGTAGCGCTTTCGAATCAATTTAATGATCTGAATAATTGAGTTATCTGCCCTTCCATTCAGTTATCCTATTTTATGCTATAATTCCGGTTCTTTTGGGATTCCACTGGATCGAAGCTGATGTAGACCCTTTGGGATTTATCGCGAGGATGTGTTAAAAATAGAAACGGTTTAATGAAATCACTTCGGGACAAATGAAGGAAAATGAAGGAAACCTAAAAAAGGAACTTATTCGATGCAGCGAAAAATGGCGGACGATAACCTCGTTGTGAGCAACAATGAAAACAAAACAAAAAACGCGGGGATTTTTGTACGAAGGATAAAGAAAATACGAATTTGTCGGAGAATGAACAAAAAATAAATAGAAAAGATGAAATTTGGAAAGACGAAGATGAATTTAAAAAATGTCGTGTGCAAGATAAAGAAAAATGGCTGACTAGATAAAGAAGAAAATAAATGCGTAGAGAGACAGAGACAGAGATAGAGACCGAGATAAAGACAGAGACAGAGATTGCAGTGAAGATAAAAAGAAAGAAATATTAAAATAGGAAGAAAGAGAAAAGAGGAGAGAAAAAAGAAATGAATGAGTTGGAGAGAAAGTTAAATAGATGGAGATGAAGACTACTAAACCAAAAAGAGGGTGAAACATTACATAATAATAAAAATCCAGCGCACACACACATACGCACACCTATATATACATATACACACACACATATATATATATATATATATATATATATATATATATATATATATATATATATATAGTTCAATGAGGAATCAAAACAAATAAAAGTTTTTGCTTTTATTTATTTAATTACGGGAACGGTATTACAACCAGCGGTTTCTTGCTGAAAGCATTCATCAGGTAAGATGAAATGGTTCCTTTGAAAATGACAGAAATTGTGTAAATGGTCAAATGTGTGCGTTTTTTTTTTTAACTGTATTCTCGTGTTTGCGTGTTTACGTGATGCGGAATGTTTTTTTTTGCTTCTACGTGTGCGTATTTTTGTTTGTGCGTATGTGTATGATGTCATGCGCGTGCGCATGGAAATGCGTGAAGGCTGTGATGATATGATTGTGTCCACGCGCGTGTGTGCGTATTTTTGTTTGTGCGTATGTATGTGATGTCGTGCGTGTGCGCGTGGGAATGTATGAAGGCTATATATATATATATATATATATATATATATATATAATCAATGGTAATATTATGGTTTTACACTCATAACTTGAAGTTTCATGGTAATCCATCATCAGATGAGTTCAATGGTTAAGATTTAAACCAGTCGATTTTAAAAAACCACTAATTTTTTAGCATTTATATGAAGCGTTTTCACGCGAGGGAAATATAAGCTAAAAATTGTTTTTTTAAACTGTGGGCTTGTTTAACGTTTATGTGACGTGGATCGTGTTCACGTGATGTAATGTCATGACGTTAAATTTGTATTTAAAAAACATTATAATCAAACAAACTTGCTTTGGTGTTAATGCACGCGGTGTTTAGATGAATTTTTTTTTTTTAAATAAATAAAAGGAGAGCGAAAATTAAGGGATCAATTAGGGTCAGGGTTATATATATATATGAGTATAGATAAAAAGATATGAAAACAACACAATATGCTGTTAAAGTGAAAAGATTTTATATCATATTCATAGCTATTATTTAACAATATTTCGATTTATAAAAATCATCTTCAGAGCTTGTTAAACGCGTGGGCGGATGTGCTTATATTTGAAACTACCGCATAACTTTTTGCAACATCAATGTTTTCGTTTTGAATTCATATTATTTTCGTCCCCGCTCTCGATAAGTCCGGAGTAAAAAAACGAGCTCTGAAGATGATTTTTATAAATCGAAATAGTGTTCAATATTAGGTATGAATATGTAAAATGTTTTCACTTTAACAGCATTTTGTGTTGTTTTCATATCCTTTCATCTATACTCATACCGTCGGATTCATTTCCTTTCTCTTAACTTATATATATATATTAATTATATAATTATATTTTTAATAAATCCGAAGTACAATAGCGTCCGCGGAAATAACCGACGTTATTTACGGTCCAGAATGTGACATTAAGTAAAAATCTTCAACAAACACCATGGGATCTAACTCAACGTCCTGATGATTGCCCCTTGGCATGAAACCTGGGTAGCTGTTTATAATAAACATTGATCTATAAAAACTCAGCAAATTAAATAAATATTAGCTCTCACAATTTGTGATTGAGCACTGTATTTCTTTGTTTCGTCACAAAAAAAAATTTGTTATATATATATATAATATATATATATATATATATATATATAATATATATATATATATAGTTTTAGAAATGTTTTTATCTCTACCACCACGGCTTTGATGTTCAATGTACACCTTCCCAGGAGAAATACAAAAGAAATTATGTAGCTAATATTATATATACTTGCCTGTTTAGAATTATTTGTATTTCTCTGTCTCCTAAAAATAAACTTTTGTCCCTAAGACTAAAGTTTTTCCTTTGAAATAATGATTAGTTTACCATATATTCACCCGGAAAATGTAATTTGTAATTCTATCTATCAGCTGTTTTATCTGATTTCTTTTTTTTATTATTCATGATTTGATGAATTATATATATATATATATATATATATATATATTATATATATATGTGTGTGTGTGTGTGTGTGTGTGTGTGTGTGTTTGCGTTTGTGTGTGTGTGTGTGTGTGTATCTGTGTGTATACGCATGCATGCACGTGTGTTCATGTAGACTTAAGTGTAAAAAATTAGGTCCCTCAGCACACTGGATTATTAAAATGAAATGAATAAAAATTTTAAAATTGATATAAATTAAAAGCTAGCCATTATATATTGAATTATAAGGAAGAAGGGTGGAATTAGATATGGAAAGAAGGATGAAATGAAGGGGTTAATGTATTCAAGATAGATGAAAGAAAGGAATAAAGGAAGGAAAAAAGAAAGAAAGAAAAGAAGGAAATAAGGAAATGTTAAAAGAAAGAAAGGAAAACGATTTTCCTAGAAATAAAACAAGATTATTGGCATCAAATCATGAAGAATGATTAAAAGAAAGAAAGGATGTAAGAAAGGAAGAAGAAGGAAAAAAGAAGGAAAAAAGGAATAAAACAGAAGAGAAAGATAAATATATATAAACGTAGACTAAGTAAGTAAAGTAAAGTCGTCGGGGTGGCCTAAAGTCAGTATCAGTCAATCAGCGAGGGAGTCTACTCCTTTTCACTAGCGCTAGACGAAGGAATTTTTTTTTGAGTCTGAGGTGGAGCACCAGACCTACCATCAGCTACTTTACCGCACAGATTCCTGTGCTACTCATACGCTGAGTTAACGAGTGCCGGTATCGAACTAGGAGCCTTGTGGTTTCTAGCCGAACGTTCTACCGACTGAGCTAACCTTGTCCTGAAGTGAAATATGATATAAAAAATGAGATCCTTAGTTAAGTACACAAACACACACACACACACACACACACACACACACATACACACACATACAAACACTCACAAGCTGACACGCACACGGATATAGGCGGTTACACACGCAACAACTCACACACATATCACTGGGTGATAAAAATGAAATAAATGAATAAATTGGAATATTAAGAATGTAAGAATTAAAAAAACAATCTTGTAGATATTTAATCATCGAATTATAACGGAAAATGTAAGAATATTAGAAATAATCTATCTATCCATATATAAAGGGCAGTTGTGTGTATATATATGCCCGGAGGAAATTTCGAAAATAAAACAATTGACGACAAAGTAAATATATATATATACATTAAATATCCCCAGGGCTTGGCTTTCTATACATATATAAAGGGCAGTTGTGTGTATATGTATTTCCGGAGGAAACTTCGAAAATAAAACAATTAACGACAAAGTAAATATATATACACATTAAATATCATCAGGGCTTGGTTTTTTTAGTAAAAATAATAGAGATTTGTTTTATATTCGTGAAGTTAATTAAAAAATAAAATTTGATTGATAACAGCATGGAATTTTTTTTTCATTTCTGTTTTTTTACTTCGGGATTCAAATGGGGCATCCCACGAAGATTCAACTCACGATTCAGTAATAATGGATCTGCGGGACTAACTTTAAAAAATCTCCCTCTACCTAGGCAACGCCGGGTAGCCGCTGCTAGTACATATATAAAGGGCAGTTGTGTGTATCTGTATGTCCGAAGGAAACTTCGAAAATAAAACAATTAATGACAAATGAAATATATATACACATTAAATATCACCATGTTTTTAAGCAAAAATAATGAAGATTTTATTTATATTTGGGAAGATATTTAAAAATTAAAATTTGTATAGTAACAGAAGGTAATTGAAATATGATGTTGATTGATTGAATTAATCACCTCATTTATTTATTTATTTATTTATTTTTAATTGTAAATTATTGAATTAAAATTTCTTACTATATTGTTATATATTTACGTGGGGATTCAGTGAAGATCTAACTTGTGATAAGTAATAATGGATCTGCGAGACTAACTTTTTAAAAATCCCCCCTCTACCCAGTCGACGTTGGGTAGCCACTTCTAGTAAGGAATATAAAGAAAAGAAAGATGGACGAAAAGAAGAAAGCGTTTAAGGAAAGATCGAAGAAAGAAAGAAAAGAAAAAAGAAAAAAAGGGAGGAAAGATGGAAGAAAATGAAGAAGGAAAGGAGGCTGTAAGCAAGGAGAGAGATGAAGAAGATGAAGAAAAGGAAGGAATGAAAGAAGAAAAGAATAGACGAAGGATGAATAAAAGGAAGGAAGAAATGAGGTAACGAAGAAATAAAAGAAGGAATAAACAAAGGAAGGAAGAAAGGAACTTTGTAAAAGCCAAAGGAAGTGAGAAAGGAACGAACAAAGGAAAAAGAGAATGAATGAAAGGAAGGAAGGGAATGAAGAAGGGATTAACCAAAGAAACGAAGGAGGAAGCAAAACAACAGAGAAGGGAAGTTGGAAAGAAAGGAAATAACGAAAACAAGGAAGTAGGGAGGAAGAAAAGAATGAGGAAGAAAGAATGAGGAGAAAAGAAGGAAATACGAATGAAATAAGGAATGGGGAAAAAGAAGGAAGGAAGGAAGTAATTAATGAAGAAGGAAGGAATAAAGGAACGGCAGATAAAAAGAAAAAAAAAAGAAAGAAAGAAGGAACTGAAGGAAAAAAGAAAAAAAGAAAGGAAGAAGAAAAAAGAAAAAGAGAAAGAAAAGAAAGGAAGAAACAACAGAAAGACAGATGGAAAGAACTTAAGAAGGAAAAGGGGGAAGAAGAGAAAGAAGTAAAACATGAAGAAATGAAGGAAAAAATGAAGGAAAGACGAATGAAAATAAGGAGAGATTGAAGAATGAAAGAAAAAAGAAGCAAAGAATGAAGAAATAAATGAAGAAAAGAAGGACAGAAATATGAAAAGAATGAAAAACAAATCAAATGAAGGAGAAATGGATAAATAGAAGGAAAGAACAAAAAGAAGGAAAAAATTAAGGGAGTAAAGAATGAAGGAAAGAAAGGAGGAAAGAGCGGTTGAAGAAAAGAATAAAACTTGGCAATTTAAAAACATGAAGAAACGAAGGAAAAAAATTAAGGAAATATGAATGAAAATAAGGAGAGATTGAAGAATGAACGAAAGAAAGGAAGCAAAGAATGAAGAAATAAATGAAGAAAAGAAGGAAAGAAATATGAAAAGAATGAAAAACAAATCAAATGAAGGAGAAACGGATGAAAGGAAGGAAAGAACAAAAAGAAGGAAAAATTAAGGGAGTAAAGAATGAAGGAAAGAAAGAAGGGAATAGCAGTTGAAGAAAAGAATAAAACTTGGCAATTTAAAAACATGAAGAAACGAAAGAAATATATGAAGGAAATATGAATGAAAATATGGAGAGATTGAAGAATGAACGAAAAAAAGGATGTAAAGAGTGAAGAAATAAATGAAGAAAAGAAGGACAGAAATATGAAAAGAATGAAAAACAAATCAAATGAAGGAGAAATGGATGAAAGGAAGGAAAGAAGAAAAAAAATAAGGGAGTAAAGAATGAAGGAAAGAAAGGAAGAAAGAGCGGTTGAAGAAAAGAATAAAACTTGGCAATTTAAAAACATGAAGAAACGAAGGAAAAATATGAAGGAAATATGAATGAAAATAAGGAGAGATTGGAGAATGAAAGAAAAAACAGGAAGCAAAGAATGAAGAAATAAATGAAGAAAAGAAGGAAATAAATATGAAAAGAAGGAAAAACAAATCAAATGAAGGAGAAATGGATGAAAGGAAGAAAAGAACAAAAAGAAGGACAAAATTAAGGGAGTAAAGAATGAAGGAAAGAAAGGAGGAAAGAGCGGTTGAAGAAAAGAAGAAAACTTGGCAATTTAAAAAAGAAAAAAATTGGAGAATGCTGGAGAGAGATACGGAAAGGCTCCGTTGAGAAACGTTTATAGACTGTGTGTCTCGTGGTTTCCGAAACGACGTCTTTGTGCCCCTCGGGAAAGAAGGAAGAAAATTAAGAAATGGGACAGAATGTGGGACAGTACCTTGGGGGTTTCTTCTTCCACCACACCCTATCTGGGAAGATAGACAGTCAAGGAAGGAGAGCAGGAACAAACTTGAATAAAGAACAGTGGCGGAAGTGATGGTTGTTGTTTGTTGTTGTTATAACCGGTGTAAAGTAAAAGAGACAAATGAGTAAAAGATTCAGGAACTCCATGGGATGGGGTGGGGGGTAAATGGTGGGTAGAGAGGTCATATTATGAATAAATAATTTGGAAGGGGATGGGAAGGGGTTTTTTGATTGATAACTAAGTGATAGATACGAAAGTTACTGAGATTGATGAATTAACTCATACACTGTCACAGATAGGTTAGAAAGAGAGATAATATATATATATATATATATATATATATATATATACAAAACACACATCCACACGCACGCACATCCACACACACAACACACACACACACACACACACACACACACACACACACTATATATCTATATATTTGAAAAAAAGCCTGCAAAATGGATTGTTTTAAAAAAATCTTTTTTTAATAATTTACATGAGCGGCACGTGTTTCAGATTTTCTAATGCCTTTTTCAGACGTTGATTAACCACATTCCGTTGATTATTGCGTATATATATATATATACACACACACCACACACACACACACCACATATATATATATATATATATATATATATATATATTATATATATATATATATATATAATAAAAGAGGATAAAAACTTGCATCTCAGAGTTTCCCGTTGTCGACCCTCCGGTAAAATATATTTAACATTACAGCATTACCCTAACACCTTTGTGTATATATATATATATATATATATATATATATATATATATATTTGGAGGATATGTGCTTAATTGAAGTCGTATCTAATTTTGAAAATTAATTAGTTAATAATTAATGAATTTTAGGCGGGCATATATGTTCAAATGTAAGGCTAAACAAATTGAGAAAATGTCAATCCCTGAATGTACATTTCGACCTATTAGGTGTCATCAGCAAGGTTATAGACATGGGAGACTGTTCCGTGTGTGACTCGAAACCTAGACTGTCAAGATCTATATACATAAAAATGATCCAAAATAAGTCTCTAATTGTGTAAAGTTTTTAAATGCCATCCTTGGCCAATTGAAAAGGGCTTAAAGAAAGTCCTGTGTTATGGAATCCTTTGGTAAGCGTATAAGTCCTATCCTGCGTATTGGTAACGGTCCAGTGATTTAATCCTATGTTCGTCATCCATGAATGTCAACGTAATTATGGCCAGTAGGGTCGGTTAAGTATAGTATCAACCTCAGATTACTGCCAGTGATTGGCCAAGAGATAGATCACATGGTTCCGGCCTAGTCTATAAGTAAGAGCGGGCATCTAGCACACACATTATATCTAGAAAATTCTCAACAAATTGCATCAGTGTGGATATGGCAATCCAACAGAGGGACAACAATACAACAAAGTCTGGTGGTATGTTTCTGGGGCGCTCTGGATTGCTGCTAATGATGATCCGGCTTGGAAACCCAAAGTCATCATCTGATTGGTTTGTTTTGCTTTACGGCATATCAACCTCAGTGGGTCATTTAATGCCAATAAAGTTTTGAAATAAATCAATTCCTAATGGATACCAAATGTTTTTTATAAACACATTTTTCTATTTAACCCATAGATGGGAAAAATTCCCTAAAAGCAGACAAATAATTCAAACCAATATATCTCCTAAGGTAAGAAGCTCTGTTTTACTTTATCTATTTCTTGCCCAAAGGACGTACCGAGTTTGCCGAAATACTGTCATCAAAAACTGACGATTTGAATTAATCTAAAGCCCATGTAGCCAAAATATTTTGGACACCTATGAATACCTTGCCCTGTCGACTAGGGCAGATGAATAAATGAACTACAATTCAGCAGAAAGGTTTTGGTTTGGTTTGTTTTGTTTTACGGCATATCAATCTCAGTGGGTCATTTAATGCCGATAAAGTTTTGAAATAAAGTCATTCTTAATGATTACTCAATGTTTTTTTTATAAACACATTTTTCTATTTAACCCATAGATGGATGGGACCCTAACAGGTACTACCACTCAGAGCCAGAGTGGACCAGGGATCAATAGTGATGAATGGGGTGCTCCACATTCCCCAAAGCTCCAGGACTGGAACCTCAACATCAGATAGAGTTTACCGTCATTCCCAGGACATGTAGACCCTCAGTCACTGCCTTCTAGCACCCACATGATAAAAAAGGTTGGGGCTTGCCATAAGGGCAATAGGTTAGGGGAAAGTATATAGGTGCTAGAGCTTGACGTGACCAGCCGATTGATCGGAGGGAGCCTCTCCGACCGCCCATCTAGCCCAAGAAAGGACCGAATTGGAGTATTGCAAGTCATGGACTGCTCAACAACCTGGGTTCTATCCATAAGCATCACGGGTTGCCACCCACGGCCAACAGGTGGCCCCATTGGGGAAGTCTTAACCCTATGCAGAGGTGCAGTCGATGTATTTTAACGTCCCAGCCGACATGACGGTCATCATCTGATGATGGTTTTGTGCAAACTGCAGTCATTGTATAAACTTATATATATATATATATATATATATATATATATATATATATATATATATAAATACCAACCCCTCCGCACGAGCGGGATGTAACACAAGGTCAATTTCTTAAGCGGAGTTTAACAGGTTTGAATTCAGAGTTTTCCTCTCCTAGACCAGTTGCCTAACCAAGGTTAAAGAGCCCAGTCTGCCTACTAGTTATCCTTAGCTGGAGGGACAGTATGATTCATACCTTTCCCAAGGGTATTAGCACTAAGTGAAATGCAATTACCACATCCAGAATTTGAACTCAGGGCGACGAGTCCATTTCCCATGACTTTAACCATTACACCACGCGCTTCCATTGTATAAACTTATATAACATTTTCGAACAGGCTTTGTTATAGATAGAGGCATACATATTTACAACGACTTGTATCAGAGTAATGTAAATTTAATAAATGCTTGTAAATAAATTCTTACATTCGCTAACTCCCTTCTTGAAGATTCTGCGACAAAAGGGGAATTAATCTTTATCTTCTCTTGGACTCCATCAATAGTCTGGAGAGATGACACTTTCTCTATAGAAAACTCTCTGTCTTCAATAAAAACTTGCCGAGACTTGCGCTCAGGGGAAAAGCATATTCTGGTTAGACTAACGGATATCAGAGAAATTGCGTCCCGTGGTGATTTGAAAAACGCCTGAGGGTAGAAGTTGCGTCAATATTACAAATAAACATAACTTGGTTGATCGCTAATCAGTTAAAAAGGTGAAACAAATTTTCATTCACAAACCGGAACAACCATAGACAGATTAAAATTTACATTCAGCTTAGAGGCTTAGAATACACTGATTGTATACACTGCAGTGACACAAGACCATAAACCAGGCTAGCTAGCTTAGGTCTGACACTAAACTCCATCTGATAGTGTCTGCAGTTCTGGAGATCTGAGGAGTGGGGAGTACCCCTTCAGTGCCATTACTCCCAGGTCAATTCTGATTATGTTGGTTGTTTTGTTTTACGGCATTACGGCATATCAACTCTTTTCGGGTCATTTAATGCTGAATTATGTCTGAATTGTTACGCTTTTTGTGGCTATTTTCAGGCTTCAAGTCAGAGCACTTTACAGTGGAAATCTCTTGTTTTCCTTCGTGAAGAATCCTTGGTTGTTCCTTTGTGTCAGGTAGAATCCTTTGGTTGTTCCTTAGTGAAGAATCCTTGTGTTAAGCAGTGGCTGATCTGCTCGTCCGTGTCGAATACGTGTAAATGAACGGCTTTCAAGATCGGCGATTAAGTAGTTAACTAACCACGCATCTCTTTAATCCACGCGTCCACGCAGAGTCTATAAGTTTACGTGGTGGACTTCAGCACACCTTATATATCAGAAGATTCCAACAATTTTTATAAACCAAGTAATCAGGTTGCATACAGTACCTGCTATTGCTTAAGTGGTTACCTAATTAAGTAATAAACAGGGTCATCGCTTATTAACCGAGTGAAATAATTATTTGGTTGTTTTTTGGGTTTTTTTTTTCAGTATATTAACCCTCTTCGGATAATTTAATGCCAAATTAAGCCATTTTTTATAAACAAATGATTCAGGTTGTTTGCAGTACTGCTGTTGCTTAAGTGATTAAGTAATTAAGTATTGAACAGGGTCATCGCTGCTTAACTTCGGTGTTTTAAGTGTGAATTGACGCTAATCTATTTCTGTCTAGAAGCTGTAGTACCTATTAGTCCCATCTATGAGTAAAAAATTCTGAAAACCTTTAGGCATAAAATAAACCCTGGACGGGTTGACACGCCGTTAAATTAAATCAATCGATCAACCAAAGCAACAGATTAAGACAACCGGTTAAAAGCATACTACTAAATAACCGGCTAAATAGCATACGATGTAAAAAGAATAAGCAACAAAAAAGAAAGTGGAAAAAGAAACGTATATTCTGATTAAGAAAGAATAGTTTCTGGTCGGCTTCGTTTTCTTTTATTTCAAAGGAACAGGTGTCTATTTTTACAAAACACTATGTAAGACCAACCAAACATTTAATTAATCATCAACATGCGAATATCAACACGTGTAAATGGTTTCTTATCTTTTATTTAATCTATATTTATTTACTTCGATGAGAATTCGATACAAATTCGATAATTACTATCGGTTCTTGATTAAACAAGTTTTTTTTCCCTAATTGCTCGGCCTCCGACTGATTTTTAATTAGATCTTTAACAAGAATTTCTATATACGTAAAATGGCAGATCATTTTATTAGAAAATTTAAAGTTGGCATCAAATTTTATAGCTTCTCAACCGTTCTGCAATGAAGCCGAAGATTAGTCTGGTTTGGTTTCTTATTTTATTGGCACTTAAAACTTCCTGGGTTATTTAAGGCAGTTATTCTCAACACAGGGTCATATTCAGGTCGGTTAACTTTGAACCACGTATATCTGAAGCATATCTGAACAGAGGATCCCAAAGATACGTGGTTCTGTTGCATAGCGGTGTCTAAAGCTTTCTACATCGTGTAAGTAAGTAGTCGTTGCGGGTATGTATATCACGTGGCGAAGTATGTAGTCGGACTTAAGAAACCACAACACATGGGTATAGTAGGAGTTTTGATTTTATTTCTCTCATCGGCTGTACGTGGTGGGCGGCGAGCTTTGACAATAGGAATACCCAAGGGTTGACGATGACTATTACTACTGCCGGGATAGTGAGGTAAAGGGGTGGCTGGTGGCGTCTCACCGCCTTAGCCGCGACGGACCGTGTCGACGGTCACTCACTGTTCGCCGTCCGCTGTCTGCTGTCTAACTGACCTGGGATCCCTGACTTCCTTTTATATAAATCAAACGCCTACGCGTTTTCTTTTGTTATCTTTATCAGCGGAGAAATCTATTTCCGAACTTATTGTTACCCATCCTTCTTTGTTCGCTTTACCCGGAAAAAGTCCTTTGTTACTCTTTTCGTCTTCTCCCTGCCTCGATCCAAGACCCTATTTCCGTTTTCACCTTCTTTTAACTATCTTCAATATACAACAGTTCAAAATTAACTGACCTGAAAAAATATAAAAATTTTCAAATAAGATAACCGGTGCATTATATATTTTATTTTTTAGTATATCAACATAGAAAATTTCATTAATTTCGGTTAATTCCCTGATTTTTAGTAGCAGTAGAATAAAGCCTTCCAAAGTCCATCTGTGTTATCGTTTGTCATTACAGTAAATAAATAAATAGATAAATAACTTTGAATTAGAGGACTTAACGGACATAGAAATCTTCTGTACAATTTTGTGTACTGTTTTTACTTGAGTCGTTGGATTTTATTAATACTTTTATTTTTCAACGCATGCGCTGTGATTAAAAAATCGCCTATATTTAGAGGGAAACGGTGAAGAAAAAAAATCAAAAAGAAATATAAAAGAAGTCCAAAGCAAAGATCAGAAACTTAAGGAACTGAGTTTCCAAAGAAATCCTCATGAAAGAAAAAGATGTCAACCCAAAAAGGATTAAAAAAAAGATTACAGAGATAAAAACAGATACGAAAAGTTTCATGCAAAGTTTCATACTTGAATGGTTTTCTTTTAGGATTATGTCGCTTAGATAAAAGAAAAAATTATAATCGGTTCTCGAAGAGGAACTCATCTCTGTTATACAATGGTCTGCAAATTTTTATGTACAATGGACACATCGAAAATTCAACAGATTTTCATAAGAAAGAAAAATGCGTTTGTATAAATAAAGGAAAAACCTTCAGTTATTTTATTCTGATTAGCACGATGAGGGAAAGAATAAAGAGAAAAAGTCATAGTAAAAACAATATATATATATATATATATATATATATATATATTATATATATAATATATATAATATATATACAAGTGTGTCATAAAAGTATAGAAATGGACAATGAAAGGAATATTAATTTTTTCAGGATAAAGGTGTGTCAAAAAATGTAAAAAATACCGATACTTTTATGACACGCTTTATATATATATTATATACATATATCTTATTCTGATATATATGTATATACTATATATTTTGTATATATTATATGCATATACATTTAGTATATCATGCTCATGTACACATTATATATATATATATATATATATATATATATATATATATACATACATATACATATATATATATATATATATATATATATATATATATTGTGCGTATATACATATGTATTTATATTATATATGTACATAGTAATAGAATGATCTTTACAGATCACTGTCGTCCCTCACAATCCTATAACTCCACCAACAGAACCTTTCCTCTCACAAGCCCTCAAATGACTCATCAAACCCGCTGCAGATCCACAAATGTTGATGCAAATATGACATAGGAAGAAAGTCCTTCCCGTTGTATCCGATGGATCAGATGATAAAATTTTGTGCTTATGTACCACCATATGTCTCTTA
>CM042164.1:83358617-83368617 GCA_023376005.1 Doryteuthis pealeii | reverse complement strand
TCTTAAATATACATATCAAACGTTGTAATAATTCAATTATCATACTGTGGTATACTGGGGTATATACACAGGTCATACTAGTTATGATTATTATATTTTTACGTATTAAAGTATTTACAATAGCTCTTAAATATACATATCAAACGTTGTAATAATTCAATTATCATACTGTGGTATCTCTACAGGTCCTGCTAGTCTTTAATAATGTAGCAAATATACTATTCTTGGCATCGTTGTTTTGTTTGAGATTGACAAACTTTTTGTCAGTGTTTTCCATCGATAGTCAATATTAATCAGAGATCTATAAAGAATTGTCTTCTGATTTTGAGGAGAATTAATGATATTCTCTCTCTAATATTATATTGACCATTTCATTGTATGTCCATTTGTTTGCTACGGACAAATTCAGTCGGCTTGGTCATTCTTTTTAGCTTAATTTAGAAACCAACCAACCAACCAACCAACCAACAAACCAATCGGATTGAATCCACCCAAGTAAAAAGTTCCGGGAAAAATACGAAATAAAAACAACAGATACAAGTTCGAATAAGTGAAAGAATAATTAGTAGACAATACCAGATTTTACTAGCATACAATAGTTGTTGCTATTGGCTGGCATTTACCAACAGAGCGACAGGTTAGATATATATACACATTAACTATCACCAGAGCTTACATTATTTCTTTGCTGTGAAGAATACTTTCATTGCTTGCATTGAACCCCCGTCAATTGGTAATGAGAGAATCCTCACCCTCCGAATAGGAACGATCTCGCGACCAACAACAACAATATCATTTAATCAAAAGGGAGTATCAAACATAAATAGATGAATAACCGGCAAGAGGCCATGCTGCTGCAAGACCTAACTAATAGAAGACAATTTCAAATTCAAGATTTCAAAAGAAGAAAACAAAGACATTTTTGTTTTTATAAAATAATTATCCACTTTTTATTAAATATTACTAATTATGATTAGAAGTAATTCAAGCTGAATAATTACAGAATATAATTGCACAGTGAACACAAAGAATTCGGAGAATTCTTTTTAAATCGTTGTCTTAAGTGTCACCCTCTTGAATTAAAAAAGCATAAATTTCTCAACAAATTCTCATTAATATTTTCAGATAATAATAATAATAATAATAATAATAATAATAATAATAATAATAATAATAATAATAACAATAATAATAATAATAATAATAATAATAATAATAATAATTAGCCAATAACAGTAATTGCAGCACATGGACAAGCAGATAAACAACAAAAACGAGATAACAGACGTGGAAAGAAAATTAATTATATGGCTACTTCAAGCGACAAATTGGAAGGATTGTTCACGATAAGACCTGGGCATAGTTGAGAAAAGGAAACCTAAAGAGAGAAACTGAGCCGCTCATAATTGCAGCGAAAAACATGTCATAAGAACAACTTATATGAAAGAAAAAATATTGGAAATGTTAATTAGCAAACTTTCATTTTATTTGTGAAATTTCTGATAAAATCATAGAATATTTTTTTTTTACTTATTTTGATAAAAACGGTTGGAAAATGCACTTGCAATATTGAATTAATCCGTAGTGATTTTTCTTCTACTTTCTTTCAAACCTTTTATTGATATAAAAAATAAATAAAACACAAAAAAACAGCAAATGTAGATTGTGTGGACAAAGCGATGAGACTATTCAATCATGTAATGAGCGAATACAGAAACCTGTCCCCACGAGTAAAGAAGGCTCGGCACGACTCGGTTGGAAAGGTGAGTCACTGGAAATTTTGCAAGAAATTAAATTTAGACCATACAACAAAAAGCAGGAACCTTCTTGTCGAACTTCGGGGCCTTAATTTATATGCACAAATCAGAATCTGTTATTGAAAATGGAACGCATAAAATTTTCTGGGACTTTGAGATTGTTATGATCTTATGGACCATCCTCTAGGCCTTCAAGCAAGAGCGCTTGTCCAGCAGAGATCCTTGGTAATCCTTTGGTAAAGAATCTTTAGTTCCTTCGTCAATGGTCGTAAGTTCCTCCTCAATGATTGCAAGTGAACTGTGGCAATTATCAGTGTTTAAGTAGTGAATCAGACACACATTATGGCTGTTGATTGGCCGGATGAGTAAACCACGTGAACTCGGATGGTCGATAAATTCAGGTAGGAAATTGGAGCACACCTTATATGCCAAAATATTTCAACAGAGATAAAGATTGATCAATTTATACCAGCTAGAAGGCTAGACCTAATATTGATTAACAAAAAAGAAAAGAAAAGAGAACTGTTAGATTTTTCAATCCAATCAAAACCTGTGGAATATGAGGTTGAAAGTGATATCCATTGTAGGTGGTACCCTTGGAACGCTCCCCAATGGTTTGGAAAATAGAATGGAGGAATTGAAAATAAGAGGAAAAAACAGGACCATTCAGACGACAGCATTGTTAAGATCGGCTATAATACCAAGACAAATACTGGAGATCTGACAAGACTTATCACTCAGACTTCAGTGAAAGGCTACCAGCTTAAGTTAATATGAAAAACTCTCAATGAGTAAAATAATGATTGCAGCAAATTAGGACAAAGGGGGTTCAAGACAAAATTGGACTTGGTGCGTAAAGTGATCAACTGGGAATTGTACAAGAAATTGAATTAGACGAAAATGGTATATGGACAAATAAGAATCCCATCTAGAGAATAAGACTTCTAAAATTCTCAGAGATTTTGAGATATAAACGGCTCACAGTAAAGGTTATTTCTTATGGGATGCTGGTTCCAAGATTTGTTTAAGACATCAGGCAGTATCCTTGTGTAGTTCTTGTTTCGATTTTTGTCTAAGTGTTTCCTTAGAGTCCAAGCCGTACAGTAGCACTGACACACCTACGCCTTTGAAGAATGTTCGCTTTATTTCTTCTTTTCTCTTTCGGTTTGGCTATGATATCAATCTTCATTCCCATTTCCCTCAGTTTTTTTCGATGTAAAAGCTTTTCTGGAAGAAAAAAGGTCTTTCAGGAACACCGATATTAGTAGGATTGGTGTACTTACTATTCGCATAAATTCCCCAAATGGGTTTGAAGGAGTTCCTTAGCCTTGGTCGGCAACCCATCAACTCAAAGAGAAGTCCGACACAAAACCTCTGCTGTTTTTCAAGGAAAGGCTTGGGGAGTAAACTCTGAAATTAAATCAGGAGCTGGAGTCCCTAAAGGTAATGTGATGCTGAAATCCAGTGCTACCCATTAACTCCTGTGACACTACCGTTGCCAGACTGCATTGATCCCTTACTTTTCTTTTGGATCACAACGGCAATGTGGAGAGGGGGTTTACTGCATGGGCAACAGCGCATCCTCCATGCAGAACCCGCCCAGGCTATGTAGGTCAAGTTAAAAAAACATCTTGACACTACTTCCATCGTCTGCCGTAGACGGAAGGTTGCCAACGAACTAACCATTTCCCTGATGTTTCAAAATTAGAAAAAACGATTCTAAATTTGTCGATTGTACGAAACATATCGGCAGTTTAATGTCATTCACAAAAATATTGAACATTGAATGGAGCGTTTATTTTTTTAAATGCAAGGTGTGTCAAAAAGTACAAAAAATTTCGATACTTTTTTGACACACCATGTATATATATATATATATATATATATATATATATATATATATATATATATATAGAGAGAGAGAGAGAGAATGAATAGAGAACAAATGAGAAAAGTATTGGCATAAAAAGGTCTCAATGTTAATAAAGCAAGCAGATTTACAATCAATAATAATGAAAAATGGATATTATAAACTCATAACATTAAGTTTCATGCTTACACAATCTTCAGATTAGTCAATATATATATATATATAATATATATATATATATTATATATATATATATATGAACCGTGCGTTTGCTATTGTAACGATTTTAAGATAGTTGAATCTGTCATAGAAAAATATAGACATGTTGACTGTTTTGAGTTATAAGGCGTGTGGTAAAAGTCCACTTCTACTTATAGACTCGGCGATAATCATGTGACCAACCTATTGGCCAATCACTGGCAGTACTCTGCTGCTGTTATGATATTTATACAGGCTGTTCTGGTCATACCTACGCATATTGCTTTGAACCTTCGTGGATGACGGAACATAGGATTATATCACTGGACCTTTGACACTGCGTAGGATTCCATAACTCAGGACTTATTCACTTACCAAAGGATTCCATAGTTCAGGACTTACTTACTTGAAGTCCTTTTCAACTGGCCAAGGATGGCGGTCAGAAATTTAACACTGGTCATTTCATCATACGTTGGAATGATACTTTTTAAATAGAAAATCAATACAACCGCGGCTTAAATTTTATATCCGAAACAGTATTATTGAGACATAACCTTAATTTATGCTGAAATAATCTCTCTCTCTCTCTCTCTTCTCTCTCTCTCTCTCTCTCTCTCTCTCTCTCTCTCTCTCTCTCTTTGACAAATACATGTTCACTTATCTTCAAAAAACTTTTCAATAGCAAATCCATCAATTCAAAAGCCATTCTTGCAGAAGAATTGTTGTTGCAATAAATAACAGGACAAATAAACATATGATTTATTCAGCGCATTTCACATTCATAAAACCGCCATTTGCGGTGAAAGATATTTGAATTTTTTATGTCTTGAATAAGCGGCCATTTTACTCACATACAAAGAGAAATAAGAGATATATCAAGTGAATAAGACGCAAGTCAAGGGCTTCATAGTAGTATATTTATTCACTTATATATAATATATATATATATATATATATATATATATATATATATATATATATATACTAACTCCTCATTTCGTCTAACAGAGGCAATTTATCAGACAGAGGCAACCATTATTTTATTGTATAGAGGGAAGGTAGCCAATCCTACCCGAAATAAGAATAATACAGTTTTTAATCAATTTAATTACTTTTTTATACGTGACAATTATAAGATTTAATTACAATTATGTTCATATTTCATCCAAATTTCGAAGCAAAATAATGAGAATAAAGGTCTTTAAAAATTCAACGTAGTGTTTTGATTCCCAACTATGAATATTGTTATATATACATTTTGTGTCTTGAGTGCGGTGGCCAATTTACTTACGGACAAAGAGAAAGTAAGAGATATGTAAGTGAATACGACGCAAGTCAAAGGCTTCGTAGTAGTATATTTATTCACTCATATTTATACATATCAACTCTTCATCTCATATGTCAAACAGCTATTTATCAGACAGACGCAACCATCATTTTATGGTATAGAGGGGAGGCAGCTAATCCTATACAACAATATTTTTAACAAAAATATTTATATAAGTTTTAGAAAAAACGTTTAAACAACTAAATTATTCGTATCCACAAACCCAAAGAATGGGCTGGATCCCGATATCAGTGATGTTATTGGGGATACCATAAGTTTATGGTTTTCCAACATTATACTTCCTCTCCCAGTTGACCGTACCGAAACAACTATTCCGGTGGGTGATGCTGTAACAAAAGTCAACCAAGTGGCATTGCTCCTGCCATTGATATTTTAAGCTGTGAGTGACCAATGAGAAACGACGTACGTTACTTCCATCTCAATCGTGACGAGGTAAAAGGACAACAAAAAAGTTACAAAAGTCAATTATCCGAATCGCAGTCTAAGATTTTACATTTCACCTTAATTGTAGATGATAATATATATATATATATATATATATATATATATATATATTATTATTATTATTATTATTATTATTATAGTACATAGTAATAATCTACTCGAGTTTCACCACAAGAATCTTCAGTAAAACTCGAGTAGGTTATTACTGTGAATAATAAGAAATAAAAAATAAAAAATGAAATAAAATAAAATAAATTAAGTTAAATAGGAAGATATGAAGAATAAATAAACTACTAAATGAATGAATTCTAAATGAACTGGAGTGGTCCCTTTAGTGAAAATCTGGAATAGATTGATTTAACAGAAATTCCTAATAAATTACTGACATGGTCAAATATCTTTTTATTACTCTAGAGCTGAGCGACACAGGACTATAAAAAAATCTGTTTTCAAATGCCTTTAAAGTAATAAAGAATTCATCATTCGCATCTGATGAGTCGGGAGAGTTAGACACTTGTCTTAAGCTCCCTGAAATAGACTTATAACGCAAAATCTCTAAGTCTTTTGTTATTTCTTTACATTATATATATATTAATATATATATATATATATATATATATATATGAAGCTTATAACTTTTTGAACGACCATCGTATATATATATATATATATATATATATATATATTATATATATATATATATAATATATATATACGATGGTCGTTCAAAAAGTTATAAGCTTCACCCAGAAATACTTTTTTATTAAACTAGAAAACTTATTGAGATTCCTATCTTAATTTATGTGTAGGTGAGGGTCAAACAAAGGGGAGAAGTGTGTTAAAAATTGGAAAATTGCTAGAAGCAGAAGCCAGAGAAGTCATAAAGTAATTGGGTCAGGATTATAAACATTTTGAATGACCTGCTTGCATATACAAGGTGTGTCAAAAAAGTATCAAGATTTGTTGTACTTTTTGACACACCTTGTATTCTGAAAAATGAATAACAACCCATTCATTATTTTATCAGAATACAATGTGTGTAAAAAAAGACAAGTTTAAAGTAGTATTTATCAAGATAGAAATGAAGATCTAAATTTTTATTTCAGAATACATGGTGTGTCAAAAAGTACAAAAGAACTCGATACGTTTTTGACACACCTTGTATATGATTATAAAATGATAATGAAAATCGGGAGATTGGGTGATATTATCGTGATTAAGACGACATCTTTCCATGCATGCCTGACTAATTTCAGCGAATGACAGTTTTGGTCAAAACATGCTTCAACTTAAATAGAAGTCTCTTTTAAAACACAACGCCTCATATTTGTTTTGTATTTAAAATCTTGTATCATACATTGCATCAGTTTCCAAATTTGACATATTTTCTGAAAATTATTTTAGAATTTACAAGAAACAGTACAACAAGCTGATTGGCCGAGATTTATACAGCTCCACCCACATTATGTAGGCGTAACAAAAATCAAAACCAAATATTGCTACTAAATGTGTCACGTCTTCATTAACCTCAGATATTAGACAATCGAAAGAACCACAATGGACCTACAGATATCCACTACTATTAATATAGGTACGGCAACATCTAAACACACAATGCATACACAATGCACACACAAATGCACACATAAAGCACACACACAAAACACACACACAGTACACACACAGTACACACACAGTACACACAAACAAGATATAACATATAAGCTATATTTGGTATTTTTATACTTATTATTATCACTAGCAAATATATGCACCCTCCGGGTGCAAGTATTTTAGTTAACTTTTATAATAAAATATCATATTAAATTAGAAAGGCTAATGAAACTGAATAAGAATGTAGATAAAAAGATTTTGAACAGAGGGGGTATGATTGAAAAATAGAACAACTTTGAAACTAACTCTTCCATCATTTTCCGTTACTCCCGTCTTTCATTGGTAAATTTTCCTAATTAAACTGTTTAGTTAAAATAGGAAGTAAAGAATAATATTACAGTTATTTCTTCTTGTTAATGGATTTCTTTTAAGATTTATTGAAGAGATTTTTGCTCATATTCAATAAGATAAAACCAAACAATTAGAAATCAATCACACTGGACACATATTTATTAAATTCGATTTTTTAATATCAATATGCAAATTAGCCTTCCCGTTCACACAGTAAACCGCTATTTTGTTGTATATATAAATATAATTGAATGTTGCTAGTATGTAGATATGGTTAACAGTATTAATAATGTAAAACAATTTTATTAATAATTGAGGTTAAAATAAAAATAAAATCATTGAGAATATGATGTAAATAACAAAGGGAATTGTGACTTGTATAGTAATATAGTTTCGGTTACAGACAGAAAAAACACACAATCTCCATTATAATAAGATATCACTTCATGTGAAATTTTCACACTAGCCTTACCTGGGGGTCTTTCACTAGAGTGACGGCAAGCGTTCTCAGATATGAAAGAGCGCCAATTTTGGGGTGTCTCAAATTTTTCTCAGCGGCAATTTGTGTGGGGTAATCACCTTTTAAACATACTTCATAGACAACGAAAGAAATATTTCTCTGTTTTTTTTTTAGATGAGGCTTGATAATTAGTATTATTTAGATTTTAAATAAAACGCAACATAAATCAAGGTAAAAAAAACAAAAAAACATACATAAGTAAAAAGGTAGATATTCTAGGTAAAACAAGATATTAGGTTTATAATTTTCCAAAATTCACACTGAATTGTCCGATTGGACACATAGCATAGTGGATAAAAACGTTGGGTTTAGACGGTTTTTAAGTGACAGTTATCTGCAGGTTCGATCCTGGTTAGGGGCAGAAGTAATAGAATGAATAGGGGAATGAGAACAGGATACTCCCGTGGACTGAATAAAGAGTTGGGTTTTCCATTTTTCCCCTATTTATATTTCATTTAAAAAGCTATGTATTTTTTCAGGATTTTAACTCGATTCACCGATTCTGTTCAAGACAATAACCTCATTGCTTATGGTTAACGGAATAAGAACAATCTATCCAAATGGATTGAATAAAGAGTTCGATTCGAAGTCCCATAAAGCCTCCCAATTATGACATGAACACTCTCGAATTCTACAAGAAGTTTTCCGAGTTCGACGAGAAGGCTACCAAGTTCGATATGAAACATCTAAAGAAAGCTTGAGGGCACACCGGCTGAATCACCGTGTATCTAACAATAAAGATGAGGACAACAGACCGAAGAGTCTAAATAATACAAAGATAAAAACTGTGACATTCAACGCGTAAGAAGTGTATATCTGTACAGATCTGGGACCATATGATCTTTAGGCACCCCTTTTGCGATCTCCATTCGTGGGGAAATGTTTTCAATTTACACCGTCAAAATCCGGTTAATTGTTAACAGACGATTTTTAGCGTTTTTTTAATTATAAAACTAACCCCTAACCCTAACCCTAACCCCTGACCTTAACCCCTAACAAACAACCGGATTTTGACGGTGTAAATGAGAAAAGTGTCCCTGTGGGTCGAGATGGCGGAAGGGGTGCCTAAAGGTCAAATGGTCCAACATCTGCATAGTATTGTCCAAGATCATTAGAATGGCTATCCAGTGAGGATAGTATGCGGTACTAAACACTGTTCTGGCACACGTAAACCCGTAGAAGCAAAGATACGTACACGTTCCAGGCGTAGAGTAAAGCTAATATCGTATGGGTGCAAGTAGGACCCGGGTGGCAACTTGCTATCTTGCCAGTCTAAAGAAAAAATAATTGTTGTAGAAAATTTGATAGTTTTTCTCTTACCGTTTGAGAAGGAAAAACACTAGATCGTTGGTCAGAAGAAAGATTGCAAGTAACTTTTGACCGTTGCTTAATATAAATTGACGAGGGGTGGGGTCTGGGGTTTCGGACGGACAGGTAAGAAAGCAAAACGGGAAGCTGGGTAGGGTAGCACTATTTTGCCAGGCAGGCCAGACACAAAATATCTGCGGCTGAGGCCAGGAAAGCGAAGATAAGAGGATTAGAGGCGATACCTAAGTAAACACATGTCAGATGCGACAGAGATCGGCAGAAAGTGAGAGATCACATGAGAGAGAGAGAGAGAGAGAGAGAGAGGGAGGGGGAGAGAGAAGGAGGAGAGAGAGAGGAGAGAGCGTTAGAATATCGAAGAGCGAGCCAGAAAGAAAGGTGGGAGCGGGAGTGGGGAATCTCGAATAGATGAAATTGAGTTCGGTACGGAAATATGACAACATTGATCTTGCCCAGTATTTTAGGCTTGTCGATTTCACTATTCGTTTTGGCGCTACGCACCAAATTCTTCAAGATGTCTTTTATATTTTCCGAATTGGTTCCCCCCCCCTCTCTCTCTCTCTCTCTCTCCT
>CM042164.1:83346117-83353617 GCA_023376005.1 Doryteuthis pealeii | reverse complement strand
TATTAGCTTCCACAGGAGAACGTCGCCTATGGGGATGATTTGTGAGATGGTGTGAAGGTGGCCATACAGGTGCTTCCTTGTTGGGTACTGTATCCACAACTTGTTCAAGAGAGCATTCTTTTGCAGCTCCCATCCAACTTATTCTCAAGGCGCCTCGTTAGGGTCATATATATATATATATATATATATTGTTGTTGTTCTTGGCAACTTTTCGTCCATTAAGGACGATGGCTTAGTGTCCAAAAATAAATAAATAAATTATCTGCATCTGCGCAAGTGACTCTGCAGGCCAATTCCTGAGTGAGACTTTTTGGTGCAATGACTGCACACAAACTGTGATGCTTTCGGAAGCTACTGTCTTTTCCTCCTCTTTCTGGCTTTCTTTGCTGTCGAGACTACTCTCCTCTCTCCTTTACACCTCTCCTTACCCCTCTAACGTTAAGGCGCTAGGCCGCTCGATTTTTTGCAATTACCTCCCATGTGTTTCTGTCAATGGAACATGTCCTCATATATATATATATATATATATATATGTATGTTATATATATATATATATATATATTAGTAATAGTAATTATGGAAAAAAGTAATGGGTCGACCATGGTTTCAATCTAAAGCATCTCATCTGGATCCTACTTAATACTTGACTAAGTTAATTTCGTTGGCACAACCATATAGGTGCTAGGAGTTGACGTGACCAGCTGATTGATCGGGGTGATAAAACCACAAGGAGAAAATATATTAGAAGTATTTCCCAAACTAACCAATGTTGCTTGGGGCATAAAAATCAGGGAGGTAAAATTAATTCCCCCCCCCCCCCCAATGATCCCATTTAAACCAACTAGTCTGCTTTTTTCCTTATCTAAGTAGTGACTAGGTGTTTAATTACTCAGCGGAAATATAAGTAAATCTTATAATAATTGAGATTATCGGTATGTAACCGAAACTACGTCACCACGAATGTCAAAATTCAATGAGTTATTTACGATATATTCTCAATAATCATTAAATAATCATTACATATTATGAAGTTAATATCTTTTTTCTAATTGCCCCGTGCAGTTAATTCTGTTCGTTTCTTTATGGCTCTATTTTTCTGTTGTTATTAATTTAGTTCTAATTAGAAATATTGTGAAAGGAATAATGAGATCATTTAGATCGAAACCATGGTAGACCTAAAAAAGAAACTCTTTTTCTATTATTATTATTATTATTATTATTATTATTATTATTAAAACTACTATTATTGCTCTATGAGTTATAAGGTTAATTTATTGATGTCACTGCAAATGAAAAGTAAAAGCGGCAATTAGACACTATATATATATAATATATATATATATATATATATATATAATATATATATATATATATAGGTTAGGGAGGTTGATTTAGAAGGCTATCACAATGCAGTTTGGAATAAATAAAAAATGATAATACGGTAACAATGGTGTTGTGTGTTGACCCTGTATTTTTATTATTTCTTGAATTTTCGAGGTAATACCTCTTTATCAAAAGAATTGAACTGAAGCAGTACAGCTATGGCATTTCTTCCCAAATGATTTTTCTTTTGAAAAAAAAAAAAAAAATTTTTTTTAAAAATCATTTGGGAAGAAATGCCATAGCTGTACTGCTTCAGTTCAATTCTTTTGATAAAGAGGTATTACCTCGAAAATCAAGAAATAATAAAAATACAGGTCAACACACAACACCATTGTTACTGTATTATCATTTTTTATTTATTCCAAACTGCATTGTTATAGCCTTCTAAATCAACCTCCTAACCAATACATACACAATGCTTCAAGCAAATTATGAAACTCTCATATATATATATATATATATATATATATATATATATATATATATATATATATATATATATATATGAGAAGTAAATACACAGCGATTTATTTATGGCTTTTTTTTAGCCGACAATTTTTGTCGTACTTTTGAAAGTTAATTATTAATTAATTAACTTTCAAAATTAGGTACGACTTCAATTACGCACATATTCTCCCAATATATATATATATATATATATATATATATATATATATATATATATATATATATGGATATTTTGCCGATGTAGACCATATCACATTGTTGAAAAAGATATTTTGTAAACAGCGCGGCGTCGGAAATTAATTCGCCTTTTGTTTTGGTATGTCTTAAGACATACCACAACAAAACGCATATATATATATATATATATATATATATATATATATATACACATTGTTATTAAAAATGAAGGTAAGAATGTATTTGACATCAGTAGGCAGAAATGGAGATAGATACCACTCTCTGCTTAGAAACAGATATTATATTTTGCAATTTTATGGGAATGTTATGGCCCACAAATGTGGGTTTCTTTATTTGTGTACAGTATGAATTAAGTGTTATTTTTTCATCGTTATTCTCTCAGATGCAATCTCCCAATGGACATGGAAATTCATATACATAGTAGCAAACTATTATTAGTGAAGATAAAGTTGATAAAGAAAAGTAATGCTATTATTAGTGAAGATAAAGTTGACAGTTTTAATTTTTTGAAGTATGTGATAAATCTTTGACATTTATTGCTCTCTGTAGGTGATATGTATATATGTCAAATATTTTAATGACTGATTTGTCTTCCAGATTATTTTTACAATTCATGAGAAGTGATAAATTGTGAACGTACCTGTAGCTAGAAATATATAAATTAAGGGCCGTTAACTTTAGAATCTAATGGAGGCGCGTGGGCTAGTGGTTAGAGTCGTGGAAAATGGACTAGTTAATTCCTAGACGAAGCTGTTGACATTTGACTTAGCGCTAATACCCTTGGGAAAGGTATGAATCCATATATTCTCCCTCCAGCTATGGGTTAAATAGAAGGGCAGACTGGGCTCTTTAACCTTGGGTAGGTAACCAGTCTAGGAGAGGGATAACTCTGAATTCAAAATTCCTGAGGTCAGTCGTTGATTGTGTTCGTGGCATTCCTTGATGCACCAATTCTTTCCTATCGATTGTGCCAAAAAGTCTGGAATGGTCCTACACAAGCTTTCACCACTATAAACGAATCTCTGTGTTGGTAGTTCATTGGATGAACACTCATGCGTCGAAAATCAACAAGAGACCATTTTTTTAAACTTTAGAATCAAGGAGTACCCATAGAAAATTACCGGTGACTGTTACCAACCTTTGACCCCTAAGAGGCACGCGATTTGGGCGCCATGACAGACACGTGATATAGTTGAATTAGTTATTCAGATTCTATGCGATTGTGAGGAAGAGAAAACGTGATTATCGCCTCTTTCCGGGGTCCATCTTATCCGTGCGGTGGAATGAATAAAATATGGGCTAATAAAACGTAATCAAGTAAAACCAAGTCTTGTTAATTAATTATTAAAAACAAGCACTTCTCATTTCTCTGAATGTTTGAGATGAGGCTTGATGATTAGTATTATCTGCGTTATCATGTTTATTGTTATTTGTACAACGTTTTGGCCGATATACCCTCCGGCCTTCTTCAGGTATTAGGTTTATAAGTTCTAAAAATCCACACTGAATTGTCCAAGAAAAATAATTAACACTACTCCTACCCCAACTATGGTTAGCGGAATGAGAACAAGATACCCCGTGGACTGAATAAAGGGTTAAGTTCAATGTTCCATGATGGCTCCCGATTACGACAAGAAAGTTTCCGAGTTCGAAAAGAAGGTTCCCGAGTCCGAGAAGGTTCCCGAGTCCGACAAGAAATATCTGAAAAAGGCCGGAGGGTATATCGGCCGAAACGTTGTACAAATAACAATAAAGATGAGGACAATAGAAACCCAGCCTTTAAATAGAAGTCAACTAAATAACATAGTGGACGACACGTTAGACGAAGAAGAAGAAACAGTTAGCGGGAATCAGTCAACAAGCAGAAATGAAACAAGCAAGTAAAATCTACCATCTCTAATCTAATATGTCTCTCTGTCTACCCTCTCTCTCTCTCTCTCTCTCTATATATATATATATTATATAATATATATATATATTATATATATAACTATAGCCTGGGATAGTCACCGCTTCAGCTTTCACTGGAATGGTGCGCCAAATTGCAGTAGTATTAGGAGAGTGCTCGATATAAAGAATAGAGCTATTATATAATATAATAAAATGAATATATAAAGGTATTACATATCTATTTATTTGATGGCAATAGAACAGTCACAACCTTAGGTTTCATACATGCAAAATCGCATGCATTCATCAGGTGACGTTGATGCGAATACCTATTCGCATCAACGTCACCTGATGAATGCATGCGATTTTGCATGTATGAAACCTAAAGTTGTGACTGGTCCATTGCCATCAAATAAATATACATGTAATATATTTATATATTTATTTTATTATATATATATATATATATATATATATATATATAATAATATATATATTATATATTATGAAGTGTTAGAGTAACACCGAAACCGCGGTCGGGAAATAACTTCTTCTACGACTATTAATGCTCTATATTAACAATATATTGAGCCCTATAGGATTAGCTACTTATGCTATGTTCACATAGTAGTACCCATAAATGAATATATATATATATATATATATATATATATATATATATATTATATACCCGATTATGTCAGAAGGATATATACGACTATACAACATTATCAATTATATGGAAGTCTGATCTCATTTATAAGTTAAAGCGATAATTCTTTAAAGCCGTAGTTGTATCAGTGCTACCGTACGGTTGCACAACCTGTCCCCTAACGAAGCGCATAGAGAATAAGCTTGATGGGAGTTACATTTGAGTGCTACGTGCCGTCTTTTTAAAACCGTGTAAACAGCATGCCACGAGAAAGCAGTTGTGTGGCAATTTGCTAACTATATAACAGATCGTCCGAGTAAGATGAACAAGACATAGTGGACACTGCTGGAGAAACTAAGACGAACTAATAAGTGACGTTCTGTGAAATCTCTCATATGGGCACGTCAGTGTGGACCGTCCTGCAGGAACCTATTTGGTCAATTATGTGATGATTCTGGATGCTGCACTGAGGACCTTCCCGCGGTGAAAACAGATAAGGATCGTTGGCGAGAGATTTCCATGGATATCCGTGCTGTCAGCACGACCTAATGATAATAGCTGGAGTAAATTAAATTGGTGTTATTTCTATTTTTAGTGAGATTATTATTATTATTATTATTATTATTATTATTATTATACTTATGTTAATATTCATGCAGGTCCGTAAAATTTATTTGATTTGTTCATCGACGATACGGATAATGAATTCAAAACGACAATTCTTTCCAAGCTGTGGTTGCATCAGTGCTGCTGTATGGCTGCACCACTTGGACTCTGAGGGGGTGCCTGGAGAATAAGCTAGATGGGTGCTCCACAAGAGTGCTGCGCACGATCTTGAACAAGTCATGTAAACAACGCCCTACAAGGAAGTAGCTGTATAGCCACTTGCCCCCTATCTCACAAACCATCCGGGCGAGACGGAAAAAAACCTGCTTGACACTGCTGGAGAAGCAAGGACGGGCTCGTAGGCGACGTTCTTCTCTGAAAGCCAAAACATGGACATGCAAATGCGGGCTGCCTAGCAAGGAACTACATTGACCAGCTCTGTGCGGATATTGGATGCTGCGCGGAGGAGCATCCCGGGGTCAATGAATGATAGAGAAGGTTGTCAGGGATATCCGTGTTAATTGGGTGACATAATGATGATGATGACGATGATGATGATGATGATGATGATTTTGTTGCTTAGATAAAACAAGTGAATATGAAACCATGTATCGTATTTTTTAAGTAAAACATGGGCAACCAACCCCGAAAAAGGAGAACTAATGTCAAAAATATGACATCTATTTAATTCTTCTTTTAATACGGTAGTAAAGAAAAAAACTAATGATAGAGAACTATTCTCCAAGGAAAGCAAACCGTGCAACAAATTTCGGATAGTATTATTTAGGTGCTTTCGACTGTTGTCATCATCTTTGTTGTTATATACGCAGCATTTCAGTAGATGTGCCTTCCAGCAGTATTCAAGTATTTCGTGTCAAATTCGAAAAACTTCTGGTCGTACTCGGGAGACGTCATGTTGTAATCTGGAACCTTCTTGGAACTTCAAATCTGAAAATCTGAAAAAAGCCGGAGGGTACTTCGGTGGATGTGTATATAACAATAAAGATGAGGGCAACAGTCTGAAAAATATAAATAGTACGCTTTATCTCGTCACATCAAAAAAATTTAGACATATGAGGATTTGTTTGGTTTATGGCACATCAGGAACAGTGGGTTATTTAATGCTGATAGAAATATTGATAGAATAATATTTCTTTGTACAATGAACCCCATCTATACATATATAAAGGGCAGATGTGTGTATGCATTATATATCTTGAGGAAACTACGAAAATAAATCAATTAACGACAATGTAAATATATATACACATTCACTATCACCAAATCTTGATTTTTGAGCAAAAATAAGGAAGAATTGATATATATTCGTGAAGCGGATTGAATAATAAAATTTAAATGATAACAGCATCAATTTGTTTGCATTTAATATTTTAAATGGGAAACATTCATTTTTTTCAGAGTGGCTGGATCAATGCAAGGTCTGTTTTACGAAGGGATTTTAATGGGGTATCCTGTGAGGATCCAACTTGCGATTCAACAATAATGAATATGCGAGACTATCTTTTTTACCCCCCTTTACCTTGTCGACGCCGGGTAACCGATTCTAGTATTTAAAGATTAATTATTTTATGTAATGGATTTCCCGGCTAATGTTTCGGTCAAACCTACCGGATGTGGCGACCATTCGTGAATGATCGATAGATGACAGGTCAAAGTTTATGAAACGCAAAATGAATGTCTGTGAATTCTTGTTGTGGGCTGTGGACAGTCACGTGCGAACTAAAAGATAGCTTTCTAAAAAGTAGGAACACGGACATATATTTATGGGTTTATTTATGGGTTTACATGTGTCCCACTTTAACACGATATGGCACAAGGCCGTTTTATGTGAGAACCACCCACAAGCCGAGACTCATGGGGTGGTAGGTAGAAAAATTGCTTCGATCCCGTCGGCATTCGCCCTCAAGGGGGGCGCCTCAGGCGCTGGGCAATAAACCCAGCCATGCCCCTTTAAATAAAGGGGGCAGGCACTGCCTGGGGGGACGGCCCCCTGGGATCGACGCTATTAGCCACATCAACCTGTCCAGTGGCCGAAGCACACTAGGATTAGGTATAGGTTTAGGGGGGCGCTCGTTGTGCAATGGCTATCTTTGTTGGCAATCTGAGCGAGTCTGTTTACATTTCACATAGCGCTAATACCCTTCGCTAAAAATATGTACCCAACTATCCCCCTCCATCTATGGATAAATAGTACGGCTTTTGGGACTTTAACATTGTTATGGCAACCGGTCTAGGAGAATGATAACCCTGAATTCAAGCCTGTTAAAATTCGCTATAACATA
>CM042164.1:83328617-83336117 GCA_023376005.1 Doryteuthis pealeii | reverse complement strand
ATGACAACTAACCTCTAGGCATAAAATAATTCTAGATTGGTTGACATGCCCTTAAAATTGACTGGGTTGATTTTGTTGCATAATCTATGATAGCATAGATTATTAAACAACACTGTGTAGCGGGAATCCAAAGAATCCAAATGGAAAGTTACAGACCGTTTGGGGACTTTTGACCCCAGAGGCGGGAAAACCGCCTAATGACGTGAGGTCACGTGAGAGCTAGTTAGCTCCTCACTACCTGCCAGGATGTTAAGCAAGAAGAATGTGTCTTGCTTAGCTGGACTCTTCAACTACGCGCGTTCTGTTAGATCGTAAAGAAACGTAGTTAAGAATAAAAAGTTTTAAAAAGCAGCATGGCGTTGTTGGTTGATGCATGCCAAGAAGATAAAGGCCTAACAACATGAACCCATAAGTAAGAGATAGAATTCAACATGGCGACCTGGAGAGAAAGAATAGAAATGGCTAGACGATCACAAATGGACAGAGAAGAAAGAAAGAAAGTTATGCATCTCGTCTCTCTGATACTCTGTCTACCTCTCTCCCCTCTCTATGAAAAGGACATTGTGTATATACCCGCATCAGGAGCATGTGGGTATGGGTATCTAATACACAGTTATTGGTACCGTGCCCGGAGCATCGTTCCATAAATTGAAACCGTGCCCCCAGCATAGTGCCATAACTTTTAAGAATTTTTTGGTTCCTTGGGCGAGAATGCATTTATAAGCTAATTTTTAGTAGTGGAGAAGCTTAACAACTCATTTTCCAGACAAAAATAGGTTACAAAAGTCGCCATTTTTTTGCGAACCTACACTAAATTTGGCGAGTTAAAAATCGTCATACCTCTGCCAATTTTTGGAATCTGAAGTTTAAATTTTGGGGATTGTCTAACTTTAACATAGACCAGTGGTTCCCAATCTATGTGTTGCTAGATGTCATTAGGTGTGTCGCGGGAAAGTATTCAATATTTAAGGTATAAACGAAAATATTATTTCAACAAAGTCTAGCCTATATATTATATATATTGATGTAAAAACTGCAATATAATAGGAAAAACTTTACTGTGACGATGTAGGGCAATATGAAAAAATGCCTCGATGAGGATTAGAACCGAAGACAATATCGATACGCAGAATTCCAATGCAAGACATTGCTCACTGATTCCAGTAGATCCTATCTTAGCGCATGAAATAGTTCCTATAGGTTGGACCCACACCAACAACGTAGTGTCTAGTGTTGTAACACTACATTCACTTTTATTAAAACAAGCTATACTTGGTAAAATCATATTTAACCAACAAATTGTCATAGAAAATATCTGTACAAAAATGCATAAAATTTGAAATGGGTGGGTGACAATTTTACTTTTTTTTCGATGATTTGACATAGAATGAATCCATTATTCTTTTTTTTTTTCGGGGAAGAATTTTGGATGAAAGTGTAGTAACTGTCAGTACCCTAACTACTTTCTGAACTGGATTCACTTTCACTTTCTCACAGAGAAACATACTAATCTTCTATTCGTTGATTTTTCTTTTCTGTAATGATATCCATTACGATTTTTCATTTCAGATCAGAGTGTAGTATCATAATATCTAAGATATTTTATAATACTCAACTTGCACTAGAATTTGCAAAATATGATTAATGAAAACATTCAAGTTTATACACAATTTGTTAAGTATGGAGATAATTATTGTTGTGAGGTTTTAAGGGGTCAAATAAGAACAAAACGACGGGTAACAAATGTAGAAAAATGTATTAACAAAAGTAGACAAATACAATAGAGATAAGTGGGAATTACGTCCGACAAATAGAATTGTGCTGACTCGCATTGGCTTACTCTCAAGTCACAATTGTCCCTGTTACTTATAGTAACCCGTCGGCGCATTCCATTAGTCTTATAGGGTGTATCACCTATAAAAATTATGTAACCGAAGAAGGCTCAAGATTCCGTCTGCTGAAATGTGATAATAAAACAACAAATATGAGAATATTTTGAGCAACTTTTTGTTCATTTATTTTTGTGTTAATTCTTTGTTGATTAAAACATTTCCAGTGGTTTTCCGGTTCTACCATTTGAACCTTTACACAAACTTTTAGAACGTAGCTGTAATTCCTCAGATCTATCTCAGGGAATTAATCAGTTTTCAAGTATTTTGGGTCACGCTTTTAAAAAAAAAACCAAAACAAAAAGAAAAACAAATTTAATCCGTTGCAGAGATATTATGAAAATCTCAGCATATAATTCGACAATCACAGCATGCAGTTCCTGTGCGCAACCCTGTTGAGTCCCTGACCACCTGCCTTCTTTTATTGAAATAGGGAGAGAGTAGCACTCAAGGAATTCCTCTTGCTATAGAAATGTTATGAAGGACCCAACATTCATAATGATGACCACTTTATACTGTCAAATTAGGGGTTTTCTCTGACAGCAATACCACGTAACTTAATAGCGTCTTACACTACTTGAAGATGCAACTCCACCTGTCACATAAGGCCTTGAAGAAGCGCACTTTGGCACTTCAATAATCTTATTGCTCATTAGACTTTAATTACTGATTTAAGCCAGAAGTTGTTACTTGTTGAATAAGATGGCCACTGCCAAGTGACTCCTCACTGGTTCCCACGTGATGCAATCATGAAGGACAATTCCAATTCCGCCATGTCACACTGACGACCTACTTCAGTGTGGGGACCAACTAACCAACAATTAAATTAATTAAATTAATAATTAATTAATTAATTATAAATGAATAAATTATAAATAAACAAATAATAATAGATAAATAAATAATAATATACATTTATCTATCTATCTATATATCTATCTATCTATCCCTTTGGACCCATAGTAACACTTTATATATATATACATTAATATGGACTCTCTCGTCGATTTTCGACGCATGAGGGTTCAAACACACAATGAACACCCCCACATTGATTTTTTTTTATAGTGGTGAAGGCTTGTGTTGGACCATCCACACTTTTTGGCACAGTCGATAGGAAAGAATTGGTGCATCAAGGGTTGCCACAAACCCAATCAACGACCGACCTCAGGAATTTTGATTTCAGAGTTATCCCTCTCCTAGACTGGTTACATACCCAAGGCTGAAGGGCCCAGTCTGCCCTACTATTTAACCCATAGCTGGAGTTAATTTTGAATTCAGAGTTATCCCTCTCCTAGACTGGTTACCTACCTAAGGCTGAAGGGCCCAGTCTGCCATACTATTTAACCCATAGATGGAGGGAAAATATATGGATTCATACCTTTCCCAAGGGAAATATTATATATATATATATATATATATATATATATAATATATATATATATATATATATATATATAGGGCAGTCGCGTGAATCTGTATGTCCGGAGGAAACTTCGAAAATAAAACAATTAACGACAAAGTAAGTATATATACACATTGAATATCACCAGGGCTTGGTTTTTGAGCAAAAATAATGAAGATTTGATTTATATTCGTGAAAATAATTAAAAGATAAAATTTAAATGATAACAGCATGGAGTTTGTTTTTTTTTTTTCATGTGATATTTTAGATAATAGACGTTAACATTTCTTTTCAGAGTAGCTGGATCAATGCAAGGTCTATTTTTTTACATAGTGATTTAAATGGAGCATCCCACGAGGATTCAAATCACGATTCAGTAAGAATGGATCTGAGGGACTAACCTAAAAAACTCCCCCTCTACCCAGGCGATGCCGGGTAGCCGCTGCTAGTATAATATAAATTTATATGGTATTTATATGGTTTCTTGTTTTTATATGGGTTTCCTTGTTTTATATGAACATCTTTTATAATTTTTAATAAAGTTCATATATTTATTTAGCTAAATTATTATTATTATTATTTACATTTATATATTCATATATTTATAATTATTGTTATTATTTTTATCATAATTAATTGTTATTAGTTAAATTTTTATAATTTTTTAAATAATTTCCTTGTTTTTATATGGTTTCCTTACTTTTATATGGTTTCCTTGTTTTTATATGGTTTCCTTGTTTTATATGGTTTCTTATTTATATGGTTTTTATATAATATACATTTATAATATTATGTAAAAATAAATAAATAATACTAAATAAATAAATTAATAAACAGATACTAGATAAATAATACATAAATAATAAATTAATTATTAATTAATTATTAACCAATTAAATTGATTGTTTTTAGCAGTGTTAAGAGGTGCCGTTATATCCGTTATTTTAACATAATTACTAAGGAAGTACATCGGATGTAAGATTGTACACATCGGCCTAAATATCAATGAGGAAAAGACAATTATGAATATTTAATAAAGGAATCGTAATGATAAATGCAGACAGATCGCCGGGATGCAATTCTGATCATTTGTATATCTTTGCTTTTTTGTGGCGAAAAGTAGACAAACTTTGAATTCGACAGTACGTGGAGAAAAGTAGACACACACGGAATGTTGTACTGGATGGATGTTTATTATGAGTAGTGACGTCAACGTTATAACATTTCGTTCTATCAGACTTTCTTCGGGAGACGGACTGAGTTCTTGTCCTGAAGAAGGTATGATAGACTGAGACGTTATAACGTCGACATCACTACCCATAATAAACATACATACAGTACAACAACCCGTGTTTGTCTACTTTTCTCCACGTACTGTCGAATCAGTTTCCTTGTTTTACTGCCTTTTTTTGTATTATTTGGATTTTTTCGGACTACTGAAAACATATTTATAGTCACAACGTTTCGGCTGATGTGGCATCCGGCTCTCTTCAGGTGTTTCTGCGTTAGACACATGTTGCAACGGATATAAAGTTTGTGTTAATACCTTTCTAAGTGACAATCATTTGGGTGTTGCAGGTTCAATCCTGACTGCGGGCGAAATTGATATAGTATAATTAACATAGCTGAACCCTTGTACTCGATCATGGTTAGCGGAATGAGAACAGTCAACCTTGGTGGATTGAATAAAGGGTTCGGTTCGAAGTTTTGTGAAGGCTACGACATGATGACTTCCGTGTTTGACACGAACGGGTTCTCGAATTCGACAAGAAACACCTGAAGAAGACCGGAAGAAGACCGGAAGAACTTTCTTGGCGAACCCAGGAGCCTTCATGTTGTAATCGGGAGCCTTCACAGAACTTCAAATCGAACCCTTTATTAAATCCACGGTGGTAGACTATTCTCATTTCGCTATCCATGACCGGGTACAAGTGTTTAGTCAAGTTAAGGTTCCCGAGTTCGACGAGAAGATTCAAAAGGAAATACCTGAAGAAGGCCGGAAATCACATCGACTGGAATGTGTACATAATAATAAAGATGGGGACAATAGTCTGAAAAACACAAATGATACAAATTATCAAACCTCATCTAAAAAATTCAAACTCATTTGTATACGTGTATAGATAATTTTGATTATTTGGACTTTTTGGATGTTGTCCTCGTCTTTATTGTTATATACACAACATTTTAGCAAAGTGCCCTCTGACTTTTTTCAGGTGGTACTTGGCTGAATTCTTGAAATGTTGTGTATATATAACAATAAAGATGAGGACAACACCCCCCCCCCCAAAAAAAAAATTGTATGCCTATTCATACATTAAAGATTGAAACGTGAATAATTGATGGTTAGTTCATTATAACTGAGCAGAAGGACCCAGATTATGTATTAATAATGGAGATTCGCTTCCGGTCTTTGTCTGTAACAAAAATTACGTCTTTGCTTACGTCACATTACCCAAAATCGTCATAACATAGAATAAATACACTCAAAATTTGAACATGCAACATTAGACAGTCCTCATTGTTTTTAAAAACAAGTTTTAATAAATACATGACTGGTATTATATATCTATATATAGTTTGTTTTATTTTAATAATTATTTAAAGTTTACATTTCAAATTGTTTTATTTTTTAATCCTTTAATGAATTTGATGATTTTACTTACTTAGGGTACAAACTCGCTTACATTGATTTTTTTACTCCCACCCCTCAGGCAATATGTTTCAAAAATCTATTTTTACATCGCCCGGAGAGCGTTTTTATTTTGTACTAGTATTAATAATGGAGATTCGCTTCCGGTTTTTGTCTGTAATAAAAACTACGTCACTGCTTACGTCACTATACTCGAAATCGTCATAACAGAATAAATACACTCAAAATTTGAGCATGCAACATTAGACAGTCCTCATTGTTTTTTAAAACAAGTTTTAATAGATACATCCCCAGTATCATATATTTATATATAGTTTGTTTTATTTTAATAGATATTCAAAGTTAATAGAACTTAGTTTCGATTTCAAATTGTTTTTTTTTGTTTTTTTTTTACTCCTTTAATAAATTTGATGATTTCATAATTTATGGTTCAAACTCTCTGACATTTAATTTTTAACTTCCACCTCCTCAAGCAATATCTTTCAAAAATGTATTTTTTACATCGCCCGGAGGGTGTTTTTTTATTTTGCTAGTACAGGTAAAAAATACCTAGAAAATTTGGTACAGTTGCGAAGTGAATTTTGTAGGCAAATCGTTCTGATTGGATAACGATTTTTGAGTGAACCTTTGTGGTGAATTCCCTTTAAAGCACAAAAACAACAAACGCTTCACTTCGTCTCGCTCACTTCTGAAGGAACGGCTTTTGTCAATATGGGAAAAAATGGTATCGGCTTTCCTATGAAAGCTAACCACAGATACGAGACAGGTAGGCTACTGACCAAAAATGGAAACGTCTTTATTTTCATTTTTATTTTTTATTTACGCTGTTATAAAAAGATAAGACATGCCTGCAGTGTATTTATAAGATATGTAAAAACAGCGAGTAACTGAATTTCCTCTGAAGCCAAAACTCCCGCCCAAGATATTGCGAGTGGAACCTGACACATATCATTCATTATAAATACTAGCAAATATATGCACCCTCCGAGTGCAAGTATTTAAGTTTTAATATAATAAAATATCATATTAAATTAGAAAGGCTAATGAAACTGAATAAGAATGCAGATAACAAATTTGGAACAGAGGGGGTATGATTGAAAAATAGAACAACTTTGAAACTAACTCTTCCATCATTTTCCATTACTCCCGTCTTTCATTGGTAAATTTTCCTAATTTAACTATTTATTTAAAATAGGAAGTAAAGAATAATATTAGTTATTTTTTCTTGTTAATGGATGTCTTTTAAGATTTATCCCCGAGTTTTTGCTCATATTCATTAAGATAAAACCAAACAATTAGAAATCAATAATACTAAGCATATATTTATTAAAATCCAATTTTTAAGATCAATATAAAAATCAGCCTGCCCATTCACACTATAATCCGCTATTTTGTTGTATATATAAATACAATTGCATGTTATTAGCATGTAGATATGGTCAACAGTCTTAATGATGTAAAACAGTTTTATTAATAATTGAGGTTTGAATAAAAAATAAAATCATGGAGAATGTGATGTAAATAACGAATTGTGATTTGTATAGTAATATAGT
>CM042164.1:83316117-83323617 GCA_023376005.1 Doryteuthis pealeii | reverse complement strand
AGCCCACGCGCCTCCATATTGCAAGAATAAATTTTGAATATAAATGACCTTTCTTAAAATTATAAACAGTAACCATAAATTTATCCTAATTTTTAATACACGTTATGGAAATGCCCCACTTTTGATTACATTTTATGGAAGTGCAACGTTTCGGCCGATATCCCCTCCGGCCTTCTTCAGGTATTTCTTGTCGAACTCGGGAAGCTTCTCGGACTCGGGAAGCTTCTCGGACTCGGGAACCTTTTTTTCGAACTCGGGAACTTTCTTGTCGTAATCGGGAGCCATCACGGAACTTTGAACCTAACCCTTTATTTATTCCACGGGGGTATCCTGTTCTCATTCCGCTAACCATAGATGGGGTAGGAGTTGTGTTAATTATTTTTCAAACTGCCTCTACTCAGGATTGAACTCGGTATCCAGAGATAAGTGCCACTTAGAACAGTCTTAACCTAACTACCTTATCCACTAGGCCATGTGTCCAATTGGAAAAGAAGGTTCCCGAGTCCGAGAATGTTCCCGAGTCCGACAAGAAATACCTGAAGAAGGCCGTTGTAAAATAACAATGAAGATAGGGACAATAGTCCGAATAATGCAGATAATACTAATCTAGGTTATTGTTATAGGAAATGGACACGGCAACAGGAGTTCACATCCTGGATACAGCTGGTTGCATTTCACATCGCACTAATTCCTATGCATCCAACTATGTGTGGAGGGGTTGGTAAGTACATACTTTTTAATACAGCAATCAATACAGGGATGTCTTTTTGAGGACTTGATAAAAGTCATAGAGAGGTTAACATTCATGGCTTCTTCGTGGCCATTGTTTCATACATTGTTGCTGGAATCCTACAAAGAGATAAATTAGTACCATTTGTATATATGATATACCTAGGCTATGAACATCATTAGATCTAATGAGGGAAAAAGGGTTTCACACTAAAAAAAGGTTAGAGTCAGATGATATCCTACAGAAACTATAATAATAGTTGTCTAAGGGTACATCTATACAAAACTTCGGTTGATTTATTGCTTGGATTTTACGGCATGTCAGCCCTTGTTGGGTTATTTTATGCCGATGACTTTTTTAAAATCTATTTTTGTTGGGTAATCAAATTTTTTCAAACACATTTTTTAAAATCATTTTTCTATATAAGGCGTGTCAAAAAACTATCGAGATTTAAGCTGTATTTACCAAGATAGAAATGAAGAATGAATCGAATGTTATTTTTTCAGAATACAAGATGTGTCAAAAAGTACCTTCAATCTTGATACTTTTTTGACACATCTTATATATATATATATATATATATATATATATATATATATATATATATGTGTGTGTGTGTGTGTGTGTGTGTGAGTGTGTGTGTGTTGTGTGTGTGTGTTTGTGTGTACTCTCTTGTCGATTTTCAATGCATGGGTGTTCATTCAGTGAACAACCAGCACAGTGTTTTGTTTAGAGTGGTGAAGGAAAAAATCGCTTGATGGCCACTTACGTCCTATCACACAAACCTTGCAAGTAAGACGAATAACACATGCCGGGCACTGATGGTAAAGCAAGGACGATCTCATAAGTGATGTTCTCCTTTGGACATCTAGACACGGACAATGTTGGCTGATCAGTAAAACTTACATACAACAGCTGTGTACGGACACTGATTACCGTGTATATGACCCTTTGGAGTGATGTCTGATAGGGACGGATAGTTAATAGACTTAAGGGAATGTGAGCCTCTACGATTTGAATAGGGTTATCTTTAGTTTAAAAAAAACATTTTGATTTAAGAATTGTTTGGGTTGTACATATTCATGGATGACAGTGTACATTCAACATTAAAGAAGAAATGAGCAAGCCAAAGTGCAGATGTTTAAACTCAATGCATTAACCTATTTCTTTCTTATAACCCAAAACAATTAAATAACTGCATTAAGAAACTGCGACGTAAGTCAAGTGAAATTAATTGCATTGTTCCTCAAGTGTTGAATTTTGAACATCGTATAAGAACTGAGGTTCATTATCAGAGGTGAGTGTGTCTGGAATATCATACCGTGTAAAATCTTAAGGAATTCAATCAACAACTCTGATGTTATTGTGATAAGCCTATCAATTAAAAAAAGTTGCTGTGCCTGTCCACCGTGACCAGACAGTTTTTCTATCCCAGTTTTTCTGTTTATACGTAATCTAATGATATTAGCTCTTGCGCGCTAATCTGCATTAGTAACAGCAAATCTATTTATTTATTTCAATTTTAATGTCTTTATTTTCATTGTATTTATTTATCTTTCTTTCTCTGGTAGAAATGCAGAATAGCACGAGAGAGAGATAATACCATTAAAATCACATTTTATGTGTAAATAGTATTAGATTACGGAAACTTCCGAAGTAACCCGAGCTGTCTAAGAGGTTTCAGGTATTTCCGTGGAACGTAATGCAATGTAATGCATTTCATAAGTAATCTAATGATATCATCTCTTGCGCAGTATTCTGTATTAGTATCTAGTATATTTGATATCATCATCATTATGTCACGCTTTCAGCGCGGATATCCATGAAAATCTCTCTCCATCCGTCCCTATTGCTCATCATTTTCGAGAGGTCCTCTATGCAGCATCCTGCATCCGCACAGAGCTGATCAATGTACGTTTTTGCTGGTCGGCCCACACTGGCTTGTCCATGTGCTGACTTCCACAGGAGGACGTCGCTTATGAGTTCGTCCTTACTTCTCCAGCAGTGTCCCGCGTGTCTTGTCCGTCTTATTCTGATGGTTTGGGTGATATGTGGCAGGTGGCCGTACAGCTGTTTTCTCGTAGGGTGTTGTTTCCATGTCTTGTTCAGGATCACCCGCAGCATTCTTGTGCAGCTCCTATCTAGTTTATTCTCTAGTCGCTTAGTTAGGGTCCTGGTGGTGCAGCCATACAGCAGTACTAATATGACAACGGCCTGGAAGAACAGTCTCTTTAACTTGTCGGTGAGGCTGGATTTCCATATGATCGATAGTTTATTTATAGCGGCCCATGCTTTTTCCTATACGTGCACTAACGTCATTTTCTGTGGAGGAGATGTTACTGCCTAAAAGATATTTAATATAAAATAAATAAATTAACGTGATTATTGTATAAAGAGTGGCTAACATGAAAAATAAAGATGATTAAAAAGAAGATTAGCAGCCATTGGTTGCTCAGAGTTTAAAATGAAGGTGTGTGATATAAATGGTTATAATCATAAGATACCACCTCTCATATTGAGAGAAACATGGAGGGTTGAAATGTCAGATGTGCTCGATTTCGGCTTTCTAACGCTGGATATGTCAATCATAGGAAATCTCATCAGGGACAATTCATACAAATCTCAGGAACAAACAATGTGTCTTGTGCAATCTGTAACAAAGTCTACAAGTCAGCTTCTTGTCTTAAGAGAACTATGTGGTGCATAAGCATCACATTTTATTATCTGATTCATCCGATTCAACGGGAAGGACGTCTTTCCTATGTCATATATGCATCAAACTTTGTGATCTTCAGCGAGTTTGAATGATCATTTGAGGGCTCATGAGAAAAGGTTCTGTGCTGGAGTTATAGGATTGTGAGGGACGGCAATGATCTGTAAAGATTATGCTATTGCTATAATCATAGGCAGAGACTTGAGTTCAAATCCAGGATGAGGCTGTTAGCATTTCGCATAGCGCTAATCTCATTGAGAAAGATATGCATCCAATTATGCTCTCTCCAGCTACGAGAAAATAGTAGAGCTGGCTGGGCTCTTTAATCAAATTATGGTAACTAGTCTAGGAGAAGAAAAACTCTGACTTCAAACCCGTTTATCTCTGTTAAAAATTAACCTAGTGTCACATCCTGCCAAAAGACTTTATTTGTTTAAAATGAATAATCAGAATAGTTCCTATGCCACTGACTTTGGCATAAAATAATCCAACAAGGGTTGACATGCCATAAAAGCATCCAATAGGAAGCATTTTGTATTTAACTAGCTTCACAAAGATTCTGTGTCACAATTTCCATGAATTTGGGTTTTGGCCTTGTGGGTTGCTGTTTCATGAATTTTGGGTTTGCTGCCTTGTTGCTGTTTCATGAATTTTGGTTTGCTGCTGCCATGAATTTTGGGTTGCTGCCTTGTGGGTTGCTGTTTCCATGAATTTTGGGTTTGCTGCCTTGTGGGTTGCTGTTTCCATGAATTTTGGGTTTGCTGCCTTGTGGGTTGCTGTTTCATGAATTTTGGGTTGCGCCTTGTGGGTTGCTGTTTTCCATGAATTTTGGTTTGCTGCCTGTGTGGGTTGCTGTTTCCATGAATTTTGGGTTTGCTGCCTTGTGGTTGCTGTTTCCATGAATTTTGGGTTTGCTGCCTTGTGGGTTGCTGTTTCCATGAATTTTGGTTGCTGCCTTGTGGGTTGCTGTTCCATGAATTTTGGGTTTGCTGCCTGTGGGTTGCTGTTTCCATGAATTGGGTTTGCTGCCTTATGGGTTGTGTTTCCATGAAATTTTGGGTTTGCTGCCTTGTGGGTTGCTGTTTCCATGAATTCCATTTGGGTTTGCTGCCTTGTGGTTGCTGTTTCCATGAATTTTGGGTTTGCTGCCTTGTGGGTTGCTGTTTCCATGAATTTGGGTTTGCTGCCTTGTGGGTTGCTGTTTCCATGAATTTTTTGCTGCCTTGTGGGTGCTGTTTCCATGAATTTTGGGTTTGCTGCCTTGTGGGTTGCTGTTTCCATGAATTTTGGGTTTGCTGCCTTATGGGTTGCTGTTTCCATGAATTTGGGTTTGCTGCCTTGTGGGTTGCTGTTTCCATGAATTTTGGGTTTGCTGCCTGGCGATCTGCATAGGTTGTGGAGGAGCATTGACTTCTACATATTGTCGAAACTCTGTGGAAAAAATGTCCAAAAAATTAAATCCATCGCTTCTCAAAGGAAGATGTTCGAATTCCAGTCGCACTATTCCCTTTTGGATTAATAAACTTGGGGAAAGGTATTTAGCCCCCCCCCCTTCCAAGATATCGGTTAAATAGTACCTCTACTAAACTTCTACAAATAGGTCTATGCTATAACACTATACGTGTTTTGCGGCTTGAAAACACTTTTATTGTTAAATTTTATTCATAATTATAATTATATATATATATATATATATATTGTGTGTGTGTGTGTGGTGTGTGTGTTATATATATAAAGGTTGGCTTACCAGTGAATATGGGCACGATCGTTGGAGGTGCACAGGATCCAGGGGTTAAGTCCGTGATAAAACAAATACAAAGTGCTCAATACAAAGTAGAGGAAATTTATTGAGGAAATGGATACAATAGAAACCTACTCGAGTTTCATCGTTAGAATCATCAGGGTTAATCCATTGAATTAATCGATTACCGATTAATTGCAGCTGATCACACGTATGTTCATTGAATAAGATTTACGTAAAATCTTATTCAATGAACATATGTGTGATCAGCTGCAATTAATCGGTAACTCGATTAATTCAATGGATTTAACCCTGATGATTCTAACGATGAAACTCGAGTAGATTTCTATTGTATCCATTTCCTCAATATATATATATATATATATATATATATATATATATATATATATATATATATACTCATATATATACATTATAATTGTATATATATACACATAATATACATATAATACATTATAATTGTATATACATATATACATATATACATTATAATTGTATATAATATATATATATATAATATATATATATATATATATATTATATATATATATATAATGAAAGGTAAACATATCATAATGTCGAAACAGATATCTGTCTGCAAAAATTTTTAACATCTTCTTGTTTTTCTATAAAAACTTTCTTACATATATATATATATATATATATATATATATATATATATATATATATATTTATATATATATATGTATACTACCATTATATATACGACATGTATAATGACAAAAAGAAAAAATGAGATGGGAATAGAAACAAACAAAAATAAATGAGAATGAAGAAAAAGAACGAAAGAAAAAAGGAAGAACGAATGAAAGGATGAATTCTACATTCTGCCTTAGAAAGAAAGAAAGAAAGAAAAAGAAAGAAAGAAAGAAAAGAAAGAAGAAAGAAAGAAAGAAGAAATTAAGAAAGAAATTCTATAAATGTCCAGGCTGAGATGACCTGCATGTGCATTCTGCTTCATTGCAGAACGTATGAAAATGAGAATAACTCTCCTTTGACCTCGCATTATCAGTCCACATGAGTTCATCCCAGTAGTCAAAGAAAGGTTTCAGGGGCCCGAGACATTACTTTTTTATCATCAAGTCACCCTCTAGCTATAACTTCTGCAAGTACTTCCATGCTGGGATTCTTCCATGGTATTGTAGTGGATCTTCTCTCTTTCTATTGAACTTTTATGAATTTTATGAATTACTAGGTAGTAATATCTCATCCACAGAAAACGATGTTAATACACGAATAGGAAAGGCATGGTTGGCCAAAAAACAAATTATGAGTCATATGGAAATCCGATCCCACTGACAAGCTAAAGTGACAATTCTTCCAGGCTGTGGTTGTATTAGTACTGCTGTGGCTGCACCACTTGGACCCTAACGAAGCGCCTTGAGAATAAACTAGATGGAAGCTGCACAAGAATACTGCGTCCAGTCCTGAACAAGTCGTGGAAACATTAACCTACAAGGAAGCAGTTGTATGGCCACCGGCATCTCCATCTCAAAATCCATCCGAGTAAGACGGACTATGCACGCAGGACACTGCTGGAGAAGTAAGAACGAGCTCATAAGTCACGTTCTCCTATGGAAGCAAACACATGGGCATGCTAATGTGGGCCACCCAGCCAGGACCTACATTGTCCAACTATATGAGGATGCTGGAAGCGCGTGGTGTAATGGTTAAAGTCATGGGAAATGGACTCGTCGCCCGGAGTTCAAATCCTAGATGTGGTAATTGCATTTCACAGCGCTAATACCCTTGGGAAAAGTATGAATCCAACTCTCCCACCAGCTATGGATAAATAGTAGGGCAGACTGGATTCTTTAACATTGGTTAGGCAACCGGTCTAGGAGAAGAAAAACTCTGAATTCAAACCTGTTGAACTCCGCTTAAGAAATTAACCTTGTGTCACATCCTGCTCGTGCGGAGGGGTTGGTAAATATATATATGAGGATGCTGGTTACTGCGTAGAAGACCATCCAGGGGCAATGAATGATAGGGAAGGTTGGTGAGAGATTGTCATGGATATCCGTGCTACTTGCGCGACATGTTGATGATGATGATGATGATGATTGAACTTTTATTCCTTTATCAATTATTTAAGTAATAATAACATGTTTGTTGTCGTTGGCTTTTCTTCTTTTGGTATCTCTCATCATTTCAAATGTTCTAATTTTAAACCACAAAGTACAATTTTCACTTGGTCTTGTTGCGTTCTATTGTCTCAACTCTGAATTGAGCAATACATATTTAATCATATCGACAGACCTATCGGCTGAGGCT
>CM042164.1:83296117-83306117 GCA_023376005.1 Doryteuthis pealeii | reverse complement strand
CTCCCGATCGTATTGCTCTGATAGCAGACCCGCAACCCTTCTTATTATATATGTGCTAATAGGCGGTGGCTGAGGGTCTTAGTGTTCTGGGTATGCGGTTAAAAAGTGTAGTATAATTCTTAAGTTCTGGGGAGTGTGGAATATCCCTTTATTGCATTACTCTCAGGTCCACTCTGCTCCGAAGTGGTATTACCTGTTAGTATCAACTCTAGGACATGGCAAGGAGAAAAACTTCCTGCGAAAAAAATGTTTGGAAAGTTTTTTTTTAAGTTTTAAAAACAAAAGAAAGGACGGAAAATGGTGAAATGGCATATCTATTTATCGAAAGATTAACAGCGGCTACCCGGCGTCGCCTGGGTAAAGGGGATTTTTAAAAAAGTTAGTCCCGCAGATCCATTATTACTGAATCGTGAGTTGAATCCTCGTGGGATGCCCCATTTAAATCACTATATTAAAAAAAAGAACTTGCATTGATCGAGCTACTCTGAAAAGAAATGTTAATGTCTACTATCTAAAATATCAAATTAAAAAAAATCCCTGCTGTTATCATTTAAATTTTGTTTTTGAATTATCTTCACGAATATAAATCAAATCTTTATTATTTTTGCTCAAAAACTAATCCCTTGTGATATCTAATGTATATATATATTTACTTTGTCGTTAATTGTTTTATTTCCGAAGTTTCCTCCGGACATATATATACACACAACTGCTCTTTATATATGTATAGATAGGTGATCTGTTTTTATCTCAAAGTCCCAGAGAATTTTATGCGTTTCATTCTCAAGAACAGATTCTGGTTCATGCATATACCATTTTGTTGTATGCTCAAAATTTAATTTTTTGCATAATTCCCAGTGGATCACCTTCCCAGCCGAGTCATGCCTAGTCTTGTATTCCCGTTGTGCTGGTTTGCTACATTCGCTTAGTACGTGGTTTACAGTCTCATCTCTGTCACCGCACAGTCTACATTTACTGTTTTGTTCCCTCTAATCAATTTTTGCTTTGATATAGTCTGTTCTTATGGCATTATTTGGTGCAGCAATTATTAGTGATTCTGTTTCTCTCTTGAGGTTTCCTCTTCTCAAGCATGTCCAGGTCTTTTTATGTACAACCCTCCGATTTGTCGTTATTATTATTATTATTATTATTAGTAGTAGTAGTAGTAGTAGTAGTAGTAGTTACCAAATACCCCCCGGTGATGTAAAAATAGATTTTTGAAACATATTGCCTGATTCAATGTCAGCGAGTTTGTACCCTAAGTAAGTAAAATCATCAAATTCATTAAAGGATTAAAAAATAAAACAATTTGAAATGTAAACTTTAAATATGTATTAAAATAAAACAAACTATATATAGATATATAATACCAGTCATGTATTTATTAAAACTTGTTTTAAAAAAAACAATGGGGACTGTCTAATGTTGCATGTTCAAATTTTGAGTGTATTTATTCTGTTATGACGATTTTGGTTAATGTGACGTAAGCAGTGACGTAATTTTTGTTTCAGACAAAAACCGGAAGCGAATCTCTATTATTAATAGAAGATTGTAATGGTCGTGATATTTTATTGAGTGTTTCTGCATTTAGGTATCATTATGATTCTTATCTTTCATTCGTCTTCCTTTTCATTAGACACACGGGTTAGTGAAACAAGTGAAAAGCGGCCCAAAAGCAAATCCTATTGATTTTGCGAAACAATTACTGAGGTATAATAACAAAAGTGTTGCTTATTTTCTTGCGGCGACTTCACTGTCCATCTGAAAACAGACGAGTTTGGATTAAGAATAGGCGCACAATGTTTACAGACGCAAAATGAAGAATCAGGATTCGGATTTTTCTACATCAAAAGAGAAAATCAGAAATAGGTTTTATCAATAAAGTGATTTGGCATGGAGGTTTATTTGTTATCTTAGTGTTTTCACTTTACATTAACAATAGAGACCATCTACTGTATCTATCTATCTATCTATCTATCTATCTATCCCCTCTCTCTGTCTCTGTCTAACTGTCTGTCTGTCTGTCTCTCTCTCTATCTCTGTCTGTCCGTCTGTCTCTCTCTGTCTGTCTCTCTCTCTCTCTATATATATATATATATATATATATATATATATAATTATATATATATATATATATATAATATATATATGTGTGTGTGTGTGTGTGTGTGTGTGAAACGTGCTGATTTTACATATGGTTTTTTACTTTTTCCCTAGTTTGATTTTTTTTCCGATTTTTATTCACATCGACACACACACACACACACACTCATATATATATATTATATATATATATATATATATATATATATATATATATATATATAATTCATACTTTCAATGTCTTATTTGTTACCGGTGGTTTCATAGCATTAAATGCTCATCATATATATATATATATATATATATATATATATATATATATATATATATATATATATATATATATATATATATATATATATATATATAAGTACAGAAAGATACAGACAGACAGACAGACAGACAGAGACAAAAGACAGTCAGACAGACAGACAAATACATAGTTGTTGTTGTTCATAGTGATTGAATATATATAGGCAGATGGGGACCAATCATACCGTAAGTTATACCGGTTTGCTTCTTATTTATATGCAGACACTTCTTGAGACATCAGAAAGACATGATGAATATGAAAACATTGTCTCTGCCCACTTAGAAGCAGCAGCTGAATGCATGCCAACAAAACAAAAAGTTAAATATTCTCTTCCTGGTCGTGAAATACAGTGAGACAAAAACGAGATTACATGAAAAAGAAATCCCTTCGAAATAGAAAAGATAAACTAACACCAATGGGTTGCAACTTAAGTAAGCTCCGAAAAAGAACAATAAAACCACATCCAAAACAAAATAAATACAATCAGAAATTCTCTAAAAGACACACAACCTCAATTAGCATGGAAGACAGTAAACAGAATTCCTATCTCCCTTATCCTATCTTTCATCTTTATATATTGCTATTTGGTGCCTGTGAACCACGAGGGTTCAAGCAAGGACCCATAAAAACCTGCTGGTTGCCCCAAAAACACAACGAAAAAGACGACACAGATCGGCCGGAATTTTGCGGAAAACAAACGTAAAAGAAAGTGGAAAAACACCAAACAGAAGAGAAAAAAAACAACGAAAAACAACGGAAACTTTGATTCCCCGGAAAAGAAAAACAAAAGAAGGAACGAGAAACTAAAGAACTTTCTATAGACTTTGAAAACAAAAAAAAAATATTACGGACATATCTTAAACAAAGAAAGACTTAATAAAGTCGAAACAGTCTGTACGATATTCTACACACCGAGCGATCCTTTGCCGGGATTACACTTGTCAAGTTCGTTTTCTATAAGAAAAAGTATCGAATTTTATACGATACATGCATTGTAAGTGCCTTCAAGTAAAAATTTTATACATACATATATATATATATATATATATATATATATATATATATGTAATTCAAACCCATTCTCAACAGATATTACAAAGGTAAGAGACGGATTTATCTTCTCTAATAACTTATAAAATAATTATATTAACTTGATGCTTCAAAGGAGTCTAATAATAGATGAGAAAAACTTTCTATCAGGGTCCCCACTCTCAAAAAGTGTTTTAATACTTTTGAGAGGGCTCCCTTGGAAAGGATTTTTCATTTATCCCCCTCATTTCATTCATTCTTATTTCATCCATTCATTCATTTTACCATTAATTTATATATATATATATATATATATATATATATATTATATATGATGAAAAGCCGAGTTCGGTCGGTGATTGGGTTTGTGGCATTCCTTGTGCACCAATTCTTTCCTATTGACAGTGCCGAAACGTGCGGTTCAAAACGTGCGGTCCAACACAAGCCTGCACCACTATAAACAAAACAGTGTGGGTTGTTCATTGGATGAACCCTCATGCGTTGAAATCGACAAGAAAGTCCATTTCATATATTATATATATATATATATATATATATATATATATATATATATATATATAATTACAGGGTGTCCCAGAAGTCGTGCACCATATAATTTTTTTGTATTTTGTTTTTCAGATTTTATTGGATATGGGTGAGAATTAACAATACAAGAAAGAGTTAAATTGGTTTTTAGAATTCAACCGCACTCATCCCGAGCGAGAAAAACCATTGAACCATACCACTGTCTGCCGTTTGATAAAACGTTTCCAAGAAACTGGCTCAGTTGCTGACCGCGAGAGATGTGGTCGACGAAAGAGTGCAACTGATGAAGCAACATCAACTATGGTTTTGGCGAATGTTGCTAGAAGCCCCGTGAAATCAGTAAGGAAAATAAGCCAGGAGCTTACGATTAGCAAATCATCAGTACATCGTATTCTTAAGACACAGAAATTTCATCCGTACAAAGTGGATCTTGAAAATTGATGTTTGTATCAATGGAGAGGGTGAACAATTTGAGCATCTATTATCATTATGATGACTAAAAATGATATTCATATGTCTTTTTATACTGTTTATATGTACTAGCAAATATATGCACCCTCAGGGTGCAAATATTTAAGTTTCAATGCAATGAAATATTATATTAAATTAGAAAGGTTAATGAAACTGAATAAGAATAAACTAAATAAGAACAACTGAAACTTACTCTTCCATCACTCTCGTATTTCATTGCCAAATTTTCCTAATTTATCTCTTTAGTTAAGAAAGGAAGTAAAGAATAAGATTACAGTTATTTCTTCTTGTTAATGGATTTCTTTTAAGATTTATCCCCAAGATTTTTGCTCATATTCATTAAGATAAAACCAAAAAATCAGAAATCAATAATACTAAGCACATATTTATTAAAATCAAATTTTTGATATCATTATGCAAATTAGCTTTCCCGTTTACACTGTAAACCACATGTTGTTGTATATATAAATGCAATTGCATGTTATTAGTATGTAGATAAGGCCGATAATGTAATACGATTTTATTAATAATTGAGATTTAAATAAAAATAAAATCCTGGATAATGTGACGTAGAATAACAAAGGGAATTGTGAGTTGAGTACTGATATAGTTTCGTTTACAGACAGACAAACTCACAATCTCCATTATAAGAAGATTTTCATACATGGTGCACGACTTCTGGGACACCCTGTATATTGTGATATTTCTACACATTTAAAGAAAGAAAAACAAATGGGGAAATGCATTGGTAAGTTTTGTTTGCTCAACAGTCAAACTAATCAAAATGAGTTGAATTATTTCTATGCTTGGATAAACAAAGTCTTGACATTTGCAATGGAATGAGAGCAGTCTATCCCAATTGATTACAAATAAGGAACACCTGAAGAAGGCCAGGGGGTACAATGTCTGAAATGTTGTTTATAGATATTTCCCAATAAAGATGAGGACAACAGTCAGAAAATTCAAAATAATACACATCAAGCTTCAGTTTAAAAATTCAGACAAATAATGCAAGAGATTGTTTTTCTGATTTTGAAAATTGGAAGTAAAATTTACCTTGAAGAAATAAACAAGATAACACAAGAAGAGACTCGTCGTCCCACACGCTGCATACGCCAAAACTCCGGCCATCATTAGAACTGGAATGGTTAATAAACGGAAGAAGCTGACAAGAAGACGATTTTCAGGAATTCTGCAAATAAAGAGAGAGAGAAAATATAAAAACAGAACTAAATTACCTAAACTTTTAAATGACTAAATTATAAATAAAATGGTTCTAGTATTATTCAGACTATTCTCCTGATCTTTATTGTTATCTGTACAACATTTCGCCCAATGTGCCCTCTGGCCTTTTTCAGGTATTTCTTGAAGAAGGCTGGAGGTCTCACCAGCCGAAACGTTGTACAGATAACAATGATAATGAGGACAATTATCGGGCCTCGTCTAAAAAAATTCAGAGAAATAATGGTTCTATTCTGTCAAATTGTATTAATTTCTGATCACTCTCTTTTCAGGGGATAAGTAGAACAATTTGAGCATCTATTATGATTATGATGACTAAAATTGATATTCATATGTCTTTTTATACTTTTGATATGTATTTTCATACATGGTGCGCGACTTCTGGGACACCCTGTATATAACTCATTTATCCGTAAGAACGTTACCTTTTTGATGGAATTCAAAATGTAATAAATATCAGGCATAATTCCCGATAAAAGAAAAAGAACACACTCTAAAATACTTGAAGCTTGTTAATTCCAAATAAGGAGATATGATGACAATCCAATGAATCATATTGCTTGATATTGATATATTTATCTTGCGCTGAGAATTTATATGTGAGACCCAAGAGACTGATTTGATGACTGCTATTTCCAGAACAACTGCGGATGAGGAAGCTGATAATTTTATAACTGAATACCGAATCATTGTATTGGCTTCTTGCAACATCATTAAGACGTACACTGTCTTCTAGAATCATCTCTACTTCATCTGCACATGACTGGAGGATATATATATATATTATAATAAAATAAATATATAAAGGTATTACATATCTCTTTATTTGATGGAAATTGAACAGTCACAACCTTAGGTTTCATACATGCAAAATCGCATGCATTCAACGTCACCTGATGAATGCATGCGATTTTGCATGTATGAAACCTAAGGTTGTGACTGTTCCATTGCCATCAAATAAATATATATGTAATACCTTTATATATTTATTTTATTATATTATATTATATTATAGCTCTATTCTTTATATTGAGCACTCGCAATTTTATCATTTGCGCGAGTTGGTCTTGTTTTTGACGTTGCTTGTATATTATTCTTAGTAGTAGTAGTAGTAGTAGTAGTAGTAGTAGTAATATCTGTCTTAACTTTTTATTATTATTATTATTATTATTATTAGGTTTTCACACCTCCCATAGACGGTGGTTCACTGGAGGCTGAGAGGTAGCAAATTTCCTCAGGTCTCCAGGACTAAGTATTCTAGCCGATCTTAACAGTGCTGTAGTTTGGATGGTCTGGATTCTTCCTCTGATTTCTAATTCACCAGATTCTTTTCCAGAGCTTTGGGGATCGTTCCAAAGGCACCAATTACAATTGGTATGACCTTCACCTTCATGTTTTAGTTTTTCAGTTCTTTGACAAGGTCCAAGTATCTGTCAATTTTTTCATCTTCCACGAGATAACAGGTTCTCTTCTTCTTGTCGATCAATACCAGGTCCCGGTCTCCTGACCGGGATTAATTGAGCCGTCTGTATCTCGTATAAATTCAAAAATTGGTCTTTTCCGCCACTCGCGCAGATCCAGTAAAAAAAATAACAGTGGACACTACGCCATCGTCTTTAACAGACGGAAGGATGCCAACAATATTCAAGTAAGTAGTAGTAAATGTCCAAGCATTTATACATAAATATATATGGGCATCTCCCAAAAGTATTTGCACTATGTGAAATGCCAACAGCCTCGTTCGGGATTTGAAATCGTCACGCCGTTTTCATTTGCTATGGCGAAAACCATTACACCAATCCCTCCATGATTTAATATACAGACCTGAGTATATTTACGTTATTATCTGCAAGTCCTCAAGCATTTGTACATATATATATATATATATATATATATATATATATATATATATAAATAAGTCATCCACAGACACGTGTTTCGGCATATCATGCCTCTTCAGTGTGGCTAGACACAACTATCCTTGGGTAGGGTTCGAACTCAGACTGACCGCATGGTAGTCCGATATCTTATCCCCTCGCCCACTGACAGCTGATGCGGGGACTGGTGTTTTTAAACTATTAAATACATAAGAATGTATGTATCTTTCGGTCACTGAGAGATCAAATTTCCGGAGAAATGGTATCTCCCAAAGTTATTAGGGCTATGTGAAATGCAAACAGCCTTGTTCGGGATTTGAACTCGTAAATTTGAACTATAGCGATAATCATTACACTACGCGTCTCCATTATTTACTATATAGGGCAGTGTATATTAAGTTACAATTAGTAAGCATTTGTTTATATATATATATATATATATATATATATATATAGGTAAAGGGATAATCTACTCGTGTTTCACCATAAGGATCTTCAGGGTTAAATCCACTGAATTAATCGAGATACTGATTAAATAATAATCAGTATCTTGATTAATTCAGTGGATTTAACCCTGAAGATCCTCATGGTGAAACTCGAGTAGGTTATCACCTGTACCTATATTGTAATAAATTTACTCTACTAACGTATTGAGCAACTTTGTATTTGTTATATCGCTGACTTACCTTCCTGAATTTTGCACCATCTAACCATCGTGACCATATTTCACCGGTAAGTCACCTTTTCCATATATATATATATATATATAATATATATATATATATATATATATATTATTCCGTAGTTAGGATCTTTCCATGTGTGGTTTAACCAAGCTGATGCAGGTAGACCTGAGGAGAGCTCAATTTTTTACAACTATTTCCCCAAGGAATCTGTCCCCCATCTAAGCCACACCTCATCCAAAACATAGACCTCCCCGCCTCATTCAAAGAAACTTATCCTGCCCATTTCAAACTAAGACACCAACCCTACCTCCCCTAAATTCATAGATTTAAAAGAGATGTTACTTTGGGAAATTCTCAGTAAGAGTCATGTTCTTGTGATTACCTGAAGATGCCGTATTAATACGGTTGAAATAAATTATTGTAATGAAGCAAGTTTAGAGTTTTTTCTTCAGTTACTATATATATATTATATATATATATATATATATATATATATATATATATATATATATATATATGGGTATCTCCCAAGCTATATCTGGCATAAAGCCAAAGATCGTAGGTATACACAAATGCTAATTCTCACAACAGTCGTAATTGTCACCCCTAATTAAATAGAAATATCAATAATGAGAGATTATATCAGAATATTCAGTGAACATGAAAAATAAATTATTTTCTTGCAGAAAGGAAAAAACGCATAAGACTCTTGTTAAATTAATAGATGAGTAGACTTATCGACGTGTTACAATTAATTGGTTGTTATTGTTTTATGGCATATCAACTCTTTCGGGTCATTTAATACCAAATTAAGTCATTTTGAGAAACAAAGGAAATGGTATTTCTCTGAAGTTTTGAGATGAGGGTTGGTGATTAGTATTATCTACGTTATTCGGGAACCTTCTGTTCAAACTCTTTGAACCAGGATTGAGGATGGCCTAGTGGATAAAGGAGTTAGGTTAATACAGTTCTAAGAATCTCTAGACTGCAGGTTCAATCCTTGTCAAGGGCAGCAGTCGGGAACCTTTGAACCAGGATTGAACATGGCCTAGTGTATAAAGGAGATAGGTTAAGACAGTTCTAAGAAACAGTTATCTCTAGACTGCAGGTTCAGTCCTTGTCAAGGGCAGCAGTAACATAGAATAATAATTAACAAAGTTTAACACTTGTCCCCCAGCTATGGTTAGCAGAATGAGAACAGGATACCCCGTGGACTGAATAAAGGGTTAGGTTCAAAGTTCAGTGATGGCTCCCGATTACGACAAGAAGGTTCCCGAGTTCTAAAAGAAGGTTCCCGAATCCGAGAAGGTTTGCGAGTCCGACAAGAAATACATGAAGAAGGTCGGAGAGCACATGGGCCGAAACGTTGTACAGATTACAATGAAGACGAGGACAATAGTGCGAATAACGCAGATTATACTATAGGAAATGGGTTGCTTATTGTACTTTCCGATATTGGTTTAGTGTCGTGGATAACACACAGAATTTACCAAAAAATTTGACCCTGAATTCATTATTCTTTAATTGCTTACTGCTGGAGAAGCAAGGACGAACTCATAAGCGACGTCCCCCTGTGGAAGCTAGCACAAGGGCACGCCAGTGTGGACCGACCAGCAAAAGACGTACATTGATCCAGCTCTACGGCGATACAGGATGCTGGCACAGAGGTACCTCCCGAGATGATGAGCATAGGGAACGGGAAATGGAAATACTTCTTTCTCTTTTTTTTTTTT
>CM042164.1:83283114-83296017 GCA_023376005.1 Doryteuthis pealeii | reverse complement strand
AACACAGAGAGAGGATCTCAGTTATCACAGCCATCCTTACGGGACTTCCGCTCCTGATTTTTTAAGGTTTACTCTCTCCCGCTGGTTCTTGAATAGGCAGTATGACAGGTTTTGGGTCGGACTTCTCCTTGCCTTTGTTCGGGATTGGCCTACCAGAGGTACTGCACCCCCTCCTCTTTTACACTCCTCCCCATTTCGCGCTACTCCCCCCACTCCCTGAGTAGCCCACAGTACCGCGAATCCATGATTTGACACTCACCCCGGTATCCCTCAGTGATATATCAGACGTTCGTCGCTCAGCGAGCCTGTCGGGGATATAGCAGAGATCAGGGTCAGAAAGCGTCACATACCGTCCTTGACACGCCTCAATTGAATATCGACAATTGCATCCAACAGATTTCACACTTTCTGGAATAATCTAATATTTATATTATATTGTGGTGTGTGAGAGCCACAATGCTAATCCTTCTCCAGTGCTCAAGTTTCAACCCCGGAATCTTCTTTGGTAGAACACAGGATCAACGCATGCGTTGAAAGAGTTAAATCCACTACCAGGTAAAGTGTGTTCAACGCGTTCCATCACAAAGCGTCATAATGCATTCAATGTGTTTTTACCTGAGCATACCTGACAGATTATATTAAAGAAAATAGCCTTACCAGTGTAAGTCCTGTATATATATATATACCGCTATAATTACTCCTTATCCTATATATATATTATATATAGTAATATATATATAGTATGAATTAGAACAGTATTTGAAAAACATACAAGGAGATATTTCCTGCGTCGAGCAGATTGTTATTTCGAGACGCCCTTTAGATAGAAGCTTCGGCTCTTTGTTCCACAAGAAAGACTAATCTATGATTTACGAGGTGAGTAGAGAGATGCGTATACGGATAGTGATATAAAGGCGTCTATCACGTTAGGTTACATATGAGAAACAAGACACTTCCGCTCGTTCGGTAATATATAGCGTGTACGCCTCTCACCACTAATCCCAGCACATAATAAACCCTAAATCACTCTACTACCCACCCTATATATATTTAGTAATGATACGGGGCTGCTTCTGAAGGAGCGTGTGACATTTTGGACATCCGTGGGTCTTCGCGATTGTTGGCCTTTTTCTTTTTCCTAAATTCGTTGGTCTTCTGTATTTTGTGCATTTTTTGTTTTATATATATATATTCGTAGACCTTCGGTATTGGGAGTTTTTTTTTGGACATCCATGGGCCCTCGGTAGCCGAAATCAAAATGATGTGATCTGGCAGAATGGAGATATACAACTGATACAAATCAATATATGAAATCTCTTATATTAAAATCCGGACAAACAGAAATGTGATTTGACAGGTGTCAACTTTGGAATCGTGCTCTAGGGTCAGAGACTGCAAATAAAAAAAAAAAATTAAAAAACAGTTAGCAGCACATCAGGGTTTATCTTAGTAGGACAAAGAAAAATAACCCTGCTGAACAAATATTTCCAGACTTCTTTTCAGATTCTGAATTTGATTACTTACTCAGATATCTATAATTGATATACAAGGTGTGTCAAAAAAGAATCGAGATTGGTTTGTATCTTTTGACACACCTTGTATTCTGAAAAGAATTAACGTTCCATCATCCAGTTCATTTTTATCTTGGTAACTACTGCTTCAAATCGATACTTTTATGGACACCCTTGAATTCTGAAAAAAATTAACCGTTCCATTCATTTTTCATTTCTATCTTCGTAATATACAGCTTCAATTTGGATACTTTTATGGCACACTTGTATCTGAAAAAAAATTAACGTTCCATTGATTTGTCATTTCTATCTTGGTAAATACTGCTTCATCTCGATACTTTTATGACACACCTGTGTCTATTTATACTCCGATTGTCTCCCCAGCTCTGGCTTTCTCTTCCTGCTTGGTTGGTTGGCTTTGGATTTACGCGGCATCTCAACCTCTCATTGGGGTTGTTTTATACAGGAAACGTTTGTTTTAGCCATCTTTTTTGGGTATTGTTTCAATATTCGGTAATTATATAAACAATCTTTCTTTGTTATTCAGTCACCAACCCCAGTATTTGAGAATTCTATGGTAGTGCTCTTTCTGGGTCTGAGTTGATATGCACTCTTCTGTAGATGTTTGCAAATATTTTGGGGTATTCGAAACCATGTTACATAACGAGCGTGGTGTGGAGCCGAGGGGGTGGCTTGATGTGTGGATTAGAACGGAAAAGTTTAAGTGATGATTTGGCGTAGTTTGATTAGACGAGCGAATGGAACGTGGTGAAGGGAAGAAAGGAGACGTGAGAGGTCAGAGTGAAAATTTAGTCTAGAAGAATGCGTTAATGGAATAAGACATGAAATTTATTGCTCTCGGCAGTTGTAATTTGGTGGTAGCTGGTATTTCTGCCGATGATATGTTTACTCGACGGTGGTCAGTGCTGCTATGATGATTCTGTTCGTATTCGTTTATAATTCTCGTGGATGGTTGATGGTGGGCTGATAGATCTTTTGATGTTCTTTGGTATGGATTTTTGGTGGTGGCCGATGAATGTACTGCAAATGATTCTGCTGATGTTGGTTTTGTTTCTTCTGGTGGATGGTTGTTGCTGGTCTGATGCTGCTGCTGCTGCTGATGCTCCTTAATATGTCTTCTCGTGAATGGTTAGTGGATGTTCCGATACTTCTGCTGATGTTTGTATGGGTAATTTTTATGAGAATAGTGTTTAAATAATAAACAGGAAAACATTCGATAGATAATTGGAAAGAATTGAGGGAGCGGAAATCAAACTTATTTACGGCCGTTTTGAAATGTAACTTTTTTAGCTTTAAAACCGGAGGATAAAATCAATTATGAGTTTCCTTTGTTTGTTTTTGTTGTTTAGTAATTTTTGAATCGATTTGAAATCGATAATCGAAAAGGAAGTGTGTCTGTGACACGAAAGAAAAGAGCAAATGACGAAAGGAAATGATCTTTGACTGCAAATATCAGCTGGCGTTTCGTCCGTAATCAAGCGAAAGAATAAAGCAATTAAATAAGAATTGGTCTGCTCCTGACGCTAATCAATGCCTTTCATGGCTGTTCGATTGTCTTCTCAATTCGATTCGTCATTTCCTTTTTTTTTCTTTTCTTTTTTTTTTTTTTTTTTTTGGCTTTCCTTTCCCTTCTTTTTTTTTTTCCTACGTTTACGTCGACGGAAGAAAAGAAAGAAACAGAGGAAGACAAAGGTCAAGATAGACGAAGGGGAAGCAAAGCGAGTAACTAATCAATGCCATAAACAACACAAAACTCTGTCCGTCCGATTAATAACGATTCGGTAGGGGAAAAATAAAGAAAATTAATTTTAATGTTTGTCCGGTTTTTGTTCGTATTTAATGCCTGTCTTTAGTGAAAAAGAAAAATAGAATTACGAAGAATTGTTATTGAGAAATGGAAAAATTTTCATTAGCAAAATACAATAAAGCAATCTCCGGCAAAATACAGTCATATATATATATATATATATATATATATATATATATATATATATATATATATATATATATATATATATATATATATATATATATATATATATATATATATATATAGAGAGAGAGAGAGAGAGATAGAGAGATAGATAAAAGGATAGAAACACACAATATGCTATTTTCAGCTCCTCTCTCGATGAGTCCAGAGTAAAAAAAGCTCTGAAGATGATTTTTATAAATCGAAATATTGTTCAAGATTACATATGAATATGATATAAAATAGTTTCACTTTAACAGCATATTGTGTGTTTTCATATCCTTTTATCTATACTTATACCGTCGGAGTCATTTCCTTTCTCTTAACTTATATACTAACTATATATATATATATATATATATATATATATATATATATCAACGTGAGTAAAGTAATCTTCACCAAAAACGTCATATACAAGGCGTGTCATAAAAGTATCGAGATTGAAGCTATATTTACCCAGATAGAAATGAAACAATAAATGGAACGTTAATTTTCTTCATAATAAAAGATATGTAATAAAAGTTCTGACTTTGAATCTGTATTTACCAAGATACACTACATGCCAAGAGAGATTTACAATGAAGCATATACCGTTAGAGTGTGTAGACTTTGATATAGTGCGAACAAAATACTACCAAGCAAATAATTGGAAAAAAAAAACTTTTCACGAAAATAAGACCATCCAGAATTGTACATTTCTTAGTAGAAGTGGGATTGTACTCAAAAATATGAGTAATTGAACAATAGTTAAAATATCTACATATCTATAGCTATGTGCAAAACGCGCACTTTTAAGAGGCACGGGGATTGTTAAAAAATATTTTAAAACGTCAATAAAAAAATGAAAATTTACTTTTTAATGTTTTATTTTACGTTTAATTTAAAGAACAATTTAAAGTTTATGTGTTATAAAAAAGAAAAAACAAATTTCTCTTTTTTACATAAAACCTAATTTTTTGCATTTAAAATTAAATTCCCGTAAAATCCGCTATTTCTTAATCTTTGTTGGCAAAATCATCGCATCTTGATGTGTGCACTATTTTTTGTATACGTATATGTTTTCAAACAAATAAAATAATAAATTTCTTCAAACACTGTTTGTTTGAGTTCTACAAAGTATTATTATACTAGCGTCACGGATTTGAACCTATTAACTTAAAATATCCCAGCACGCATCGCTGAAGCCAAAAATAACAATTTTTTATATCACTTAGCGCCGCCCCCCCCCTTAATAAAAATGACGAAAATTTGTAATTTAAACATTATTTACAATTTTAAAAAAAGTTAAAACCGAAATATGTCATTTTTTTAGCTAGATATTTTTTATACAATATTTTCTTTGATCAATAAATACGATTTTGATATCCGCTAAAGAAATGTATTTATTTTACATTTTATAAATTTTTAAAAATCCCTGAAAAAAAAAATAAACAAGTAGACAATTGGAACTTTTAATATAAAATTCTTTAGAAAATAACCTAACAATTTAGAAAAAAAAGACAAAAAAGATACATATATTTTCTTATTTACGAGATTTAAGTTTCAATGTTAAAGATGCCCTATTACCAAAACCGAATTATTGGCGATTTAGTTTTTTTTTTACATATGTTCCGTCATTAAATTATTTTTCCAAAAATGTAAAAATCATTTATATCCAAAAAAAAATAAAAAGATCTTTGTACGGGGGATCAATGCGCGTAACAAAAACTAACGAAAAAAATATTATCCTTTTCAATTTAGTAAGCATTTATTTACAATAAAAGTCCGTCTTTTATTACTTCATATACTGAATGTTTTATTAAAATCGGATAGTTAGTTTATTTTATATGATTTTTAGAAAAATTTCCTGTGATCATCCTTTTAGAGCCAGCGATAATTTGCACATAGTTACATATCTACATTTGTTTTCTCCCAAACTACCGCTATAAACCCAAAACTTAGTCGGCATTAATGACCAAACCGAACCAAACTAAAATCTACACATCATTCGCTCCATTAGAAGTAAGAGCAACGTGGAACATCATGCCTACATTTGGAAATGATTGCAAGACGTAACGAAGAGTTGACACGTCATCATCTCAGCCATACCGACTAGAGAGGTTAAAATAACAAGCGTATTCACACATCTCCCCATTCCGATGAGGAGAATAGAGTGTTACAACCATTCTTTTATGTATGAGCAAGATAAGAGGTTAACTCTAACAAAAAATTGGATCGAAAAAGTGAAATTGCCCACCAGCTTCTCTTTCTCTTTCTTTTTCTCTTCTTCTTTTTCCTCTTCTTCCTCTTCTTTCACTTCCTCTTTCGCTCTCTTGACACTCTGTTACTGAAGAACAAAAATGCAGTGCCCGTTCAGGCCAAAATAGGTCGCTTTTATAGCCAAATAAAAGTTGCAATGCACCATGGGTAGTCACCCATAATGCCTCGCAATCTCTATAAAAATTCCATTCTGCCCCCTCCAACTTCTTGACACTTTTTACTCAGAGTGGGAATAATGGCGTACCACATTCCTTCTTCCCCCAAGCATATTCCTTTCCTTGCCAGGGACAGTTTCGCAGGCCAGGCATCGAGGACGCTTTGAGTCAAGTTCGACTCATTACAAAAAAGCTACTCGAAAAAAGTAAGATGTCGGATATATAAATGTTTGAATTAAAATCAAAAATGGTTTGAAGTCGGATCTGAAAAGGAAGTATCAGCTCTAAACAGGCTGGGAGTCAACTCTAAGATGTTTGGAAGTCGGATCAAAAGCTGATTGAAGTCAAATCTAAAAGAATTTACACGTCATATCTAAAAAAAAAAAAGCTTGAGGTTTGATCAAAGAAAGAATTCAACTCTAAAAAGGTCAGAGTTCGAATCTAAAGATGTTTTAATTCAAATCTAAAAAGGTTAGAATTTAGCTTCTAAAACGGTTACTAGTCACATCAAAAGAGTTTAGTGTTGTATACTCATATATACCCACATCATACGTCAGGTATATAATAGAGACAGACAGACAGACAAACAGAAAGATGATAAATAGTGTAGAGATTGTTGGAATATTTTGTGTATATATATATTTACCAACCCCTCCGCACGAGCTGGATGCGACACAAGGTCAAATTTATGAAGCGGAGTTATCAGGTTTGAATTCAGAGTTTTCTTTCTACTAGACCGGTTGCCTAACAAGGTTAAAGAGCCCAGTCTACCCTACTATTTATCCATAGCTGGAGGGAGTGTAGGATTCATACCTTTCCCAAGGGTATTAGCGCTAAGTGAAATACAATTACCACGTCCAGGATTTGAACTCGGGGCGACGAGTCCATTTCCCAAGACTTTAACGATTACACCACGCGCTTTTGTGTATATAAGGTGTGTTCCAGTTCCCCACCTGGATTTATAGACTAGCCAAGGTCACGTGGTTTACTCCTCCAGCCAATCAACAAGCCATACTGATTGGCTGATACATTAGTTAAACACGGATACTTGCCACAGTTCACTTGCAATCATTGAGGAGGAACTTATGACCATTGACGAAGAAACTGGGACTCTTTACCAGAAAACTAAAGGATTCATTACCAGAGGACTCTTTACCAAGGATCCAATACCACCGGACAAGCACTCTGGCTTAAGGCCTACAGGATGGAAAAACACATAGTAACAGAGATGATTCTTATATCTTATACTTCTGCTGACTACTTTTACCTCGGAAGGCCATTTTCTTCTTTCGATCGCGTGGGCTTCTTCTTAAGGGTTGGTTTTCTTGGTTGATTTATTTGGGCTGTCATCTCTTGTTTTTAAATTACTTAACAAGACCTGGTTGTTTTCTTTGATAAAGCTTTATTTCCAAAGTCCAGCTCATGATTCCGCCCCGGGTTCCGACAACAACGTCTACACTCCTCGAAAGTCTGGTCGCATTGAACTAAACTAAAACTTATTCTCATGGGCTGTACCGGAAGGTCAGTTGAAATGTCACCGATGTCACTCATCGGCCCAACTAACTTTCCACGGACCCCGTCATTTTTAATCTAACGGACCTTATTTAAATATTCTAACTACAGGTATGTACATAAATCATGAAACTGATTATGATTATGTAACATTAGAAGTAAACCCTAAAAAAGTTGGGTCTAAAAAGGTATGTAGTCAACTTTAAAAAGGTTAGAAAAGTGTTGATTTGGCAATACCGAAAAACGAAATTAGAAATCATTAGAACTAATGAATTGTCTGTTAATCAAATGACTGGTACATTACCATTAACGTTCAAACACTATTTCGTTCCTAAAAAAAAAAAAAATTATACGCTGTCTCTACTAGGGAAATCTTGAACAAACCATTTTCCAACGCTAAAACTTGTAGCATTAAATCTATCACATGATCGTGCATCAACGACCTGAATACACTAACAAAAAATTTCCAAACAGTGATTTCACCAAAATGTCTGCCTGCCAACTCAAATTATGTATTAAAATAGAAATGTTTAATACGTATAAATATACTTGTAGCACGATATCTATTAATAATGGAGATTCGCTTCCGGTTTTTGTCTGTAACAAAAATTACGTCACTGTTTACGTCACATTACCCAAAATCGTCATAACAGAATAAATACACTCAAAATTTGAACATGCAACATTAGACAGTCCTCATTGTTTTTTAAAACAAGTTTTAATAAGTACATGACTGGTATTATATATTTATATATAGTTTTTTTATTTTAATACATAGTTAAAGTTTACATTTCAAATTGATTTATTTTTTAATCCTTTAATGAATTTGATGATTTTACTTACTTAGGGTACAAACTCGCTGCATTGAATTTTTTTACTTCCACCCCTCAGGCAATATGTTTCAAAAATCTATTTTTACATCGCCCGGAGAGTGTTTTTTATTTTGTACTAGTCTCTATAATCAACTTTCAAACTATGTAAAAAAAAAAGAAGAAAAACGACTTAGGTGGTCACTATAGAATAACCTCATTCCTCATTAGTAATCATCCTCCAAAATCAATACAACATTTGTTGTTGGCATCCTACTAAAGACAATGGCGTAGTGTCCATTTTTTAAAATCTGCAACTGCGTGAGTTGTTTGGTTTAGACTTTTTGGCCAGCCTTTCGAGGCAATTCTCTAGGCTCCATTCACCTAGTGGAGCAAGCAGACCATGGAGGGACAGAACCTAACTGACTGGGGGCTGTCCAGGCGGGGTAGCTGTCCAGTGAGGTATGATGACTCTCCCACCTTAGGAAGTGACCCCTAGCACTCGTTTCCTTCGCCAATCGATGAGCTTATCCTGGTAACTACCACTTCCCGCGTGAGTCGGCATATGCCTTGGAGTGTCTCTCCATTTTTTTGAAAACTACGTAGCGTGGGCTGGTTTTTGGTAGATGAGCTGTCGTCCAACATTATGTTTTTTGGGAGAATAAGTGCTTAATTGGAGTCGTACCTAATTTTGAAAATTAATTAATTAATAATGAATTAGGCGGGAATACCTATTTAAATGTATGGCTCCCGCCTAATTCATTATTAATTAATTAATTTTCAAAATTAGGGACGACTCCAATTAAGCAATTATTCTCCCAAAAATTATCGGCAAAAAGCCATTCCAAACAAACCGTGTTTACAAATTATGTTTTTTGTTTTGTGTTAAATTGTTTATATTGGTAATGTGTGAAAATAAACCATTGTTTTCTTCTTAGCCTTTAAGTCACAGAATGTGAGCACTTACTCTTGCGTGCTTATTTTAGATTGTTGTATGAACTTAATTGATGTTAATTGCCTGTGAGATATGGAAAATGAAGGTATGCTCAATTGTTTCATCAAACAAGATTTCCGATTCCGGCAGTTTTACATGAACGGATGTGCGTTTCAAGTTTAATGTTGGAAGTTGTGTGTGAAGTTTATAGGATTGTAAGTTATTCTATGAATGCAAAGATCATCTCAGTGCACAAAGAGTTCCGAGTTCAGCGATTGGATGAGAGCATCGATCGTAGATCAGTTCAGTAAGTGTGTAAGTAAATCGAGGGAAGGAATGTCGTGATAATACGAGTGATGTTGATGTCATATTAATTAGACATCAATTTCCAATTGGCTATGTAATACAAAATTTGCCGTTTTGTGTTTGATAGAGAGATAGATAAATGAGGAAGAAGAGGCTGTGATAGATGGGAAAGAATGAGATAGATACGAACTGGCGTTGATAGATAGAGACATCTTCATATGGATGAATAGATACGGACATGCTGAGATAGATAGATAGATAGATAGATAAACCAAAATAGATAAAATACATAAACAGTAACCGAAATAGATTGATCAATAGATATAACAGAATATATATATATATATATATATATATATATATAATATATAATATATATATATATATATATATTTTGAGAGATAGATAGATAGATTGATTAATTGATATTAGATAGATAGATAGATAGGCTGAATTAAAGATATGAACAATTTTGGTTAATCGAACTTACGGACCTAAATTCCACCATCGGATGTCACCCCGCCGAAAGAAAAAAAATACCAAAAGTCTGGGAATTAACCGAATTTAATGAAATTTTCATTGTTGTTATATTAATGAATAAAACATATAATTTTATTTAAAAACTAACATTTTTTCAGGTCAATTAACTTTGAGCACGTATTTTTGAAAATCTGTGTTACGGCTCAAAGATACGTGGTTCAAATTAACTGACCTGAAAAAATGTAGACGTTTTTAAACGAGATTATTGATGCATTATACATTTTATTCGTTGATATATCAACACTGAACATTTCATTAATTCTGTTAATTCCCTGATTTTTGGTATTTTCTTTGCCAATTTTATATACTAGTAAATATATGCACCCTCCGGGTGCAAGTATTTAAGTTTTAATGTAATAAATATTATATTAAATTAGAAAGGCTAATAAAGCTAAATAAGAATGCAGATAAAAAGATTTGAAACAGGTGGGTATAATCGAAAAATAGAACAACTGAAACTTACTCTTCAATCACTCTCATCTTTCATTGTTATTTTTCTAATTTAAGTATTTAGTTAAAAGAGAAGTAAAGGATAACAGTTATTTTATTATTAATAGATTCATTTAAGATCTATTGAAGAGATTTTGCTTATATTCATTAAAATAAACGTTAGAAATCAATAATACTAAGCACATATTTATTAAAATCACATTTTTAATATCAATATGCAAATTAGCACACTGTAAACCGCTATTTTGTTGTATATATAAATATAATTGCGTGTTTTCAGTATGTTGATATGGTTAACAGTATTATATATAAAACAATTTTATTAATAATTGAGGTTTAAATATAAAATCATTGAGAATGTGATGTCAATAACTAAGGGAATTATGACTTGAGTAGTGATATAGTGGTTACAGACAGAAAAACACAAATCTCCATTATAATAAGATATATATATATTATATATATATATATATTATATATATATATAATATATATATATGCCCTCTCTCTCTCTCTATCTCTCTCTCCTCTCTCTCTCTGTGTGTGTGTGTGTGTGTGTGTGTGTGTGTGTGAGTGATTTGAAATACTAGATAAGAAACCAAACATCCAAATGACTTGATTCAGCATTAAATGACCAGAAATAAATTGATATCCCGCCAAGAAAATAACGACAGACTATATATAATTTGATAGATAGGAACAATGCAAAATTACTATGAACAACATATTCTGGCTATAATTATTGAAGGTATAATCCTTTCTCATATGCCTTTGTTTTTTTTTTTGTTGTCACCTTCTCAGAAATAAATCAATCACTAGCAGAAAGTTCTTCATATATTTCTTTAATCAGCAGATGTTAGGCGTCTGATATATAGATAACTTCATTCTTTACTTTTATCCTCACATTCAAAAATAGATAGACTTATAGACCGGATTGTTTTAGAGAGAAAACAATCAGTAGAAAAACTTCACATCAAAAAATGGTCACAAGTGTCTTCCTATCAATACATCTGAAGATTTTTTTGATAAAATCGAAATATTGCAATATCGGCAATGAAAAGTTGTAAATAAAATTTCAGCTAAACAACATCTGTGTTTTTTCATATCATGTTATCTATATTTACCGTTGGATTCATTTCCTTACTCCTAACTATATGTATCTATATATATATATGATTAATCAATACCTGAAGATGATACCAGAAGATCTGAAACACGTGTCGCAAATGTAAGATAAAAATGAAAAATGTTTTTCTAAAAATATAATCCATTTTGCGGATTTTCTTTTTTATAGAATATTTAATTTTTTCCCGTTGGACCCATAACAGCACTTTATATATATATATATATATATATTATATATATATATATGTATATCGTGTGTGTGTGTGTGTGTGTTGTGTGTGTGCTGTGTGTGTGATTGTGTGGGGGTTTTAATGGAAATGAACATGGCAAGAGGAGTTCAAATTCTGGAGGAGGTTGCTTACATTTGATATACTGCTGATAATTATGGTAAAGACATGAACCAACTATTCTCTCACCAGCTTTGGATAATAGGACAGATTGTTTTAACCATTATGACGAAAGTAGTGTTGGAGAAGGAAAACCTGAATTCAAACTTGTTAAACTCTATTAAGAATTGACTTTGTGTCACATACTGCTCGTGTGGATTGGCTATATATATAATATATATATATATATATATATATATATATATATATAATTCGAAGGCAATATGCGTATATATATATATATATTTCATTATCATATGTATTTCATATATATATCGATTAGACATATAAACATATACGCATATAATATATATAACATATAACAATATATACTATATATATATATATATATATATATATACATATATATATATATATATATATATATAATTAGTTTCTTATTTATTACACAAATAACTCATGCTTCGCATTAAATCCAAAAATATATATTATAGACACTAGCAAAATAAAAAACACCCCGGGCGATGTAAAATAATTTTTGAAAATATTGCTTGAGGAGGTGGAAGTTAAAAATTAAATGTCGAAGAGTTTGAACTATATATCATGAAATCTTCAATTTATTAAAGGATTAAAAAAAATAAAACAATTTGAAATCGAAACTAAGTTCTATTAACTTTGAATATCTATTAAAAATTAAACAAACTATATATAAATATATGATACTGGGGATGTATCTATTAAAACTTGTAAAAAACAATGAGGAATGTTTAATGTTGCATGCTCAAATTTTGCGTGTATTTATTCTATGTTATGACATTTCGGGTATAGTGACATAAGCTGTGACGTAGTTTTTGTTACAGACAAAAACCGAAAGCGAATCTCCATTATTAATAGATATACATAAGATACATATATATATAGATACTGACAAATTATACATACATACGCACTCATATATA
>CM042164.1:83275614-83280614 GCA_023376005.1 Doryteuthis pealeii | reverse complement strand
CGTGATGCACAAAGAAATAGATAAATACATATAGATTTATAGACAGATATGACAGATTGATATCAAAGATATCAGTCTGTCATATTTAGGTGGTCAGCGAGTTGATTTGCTGAGACAATACTCATTAGGGTCGTAGAAAACTTCACTAAGCCTTTTTGTTAGAATCAAAGGGGTATAGCCATAGAGCAGTAGTGACACGGTTTTTATGGTCAATATTTCTAATAAAAAGCGTACACGATATATTGCTCATAAATATATCCTGATCACTTTACCTCAACAGATTATTATTAATTTTATTAGAAAAAGCATTGACTTGCACGATAAGGTTGTTTGTTTTACGGCATATCAGCCCTTTTCGGTCATTTAAAACCGAATCAAGTCATTTTGATAATCAAAGGTAAAAATTACAGAACCTCCTGTTACTTAAGTGGTCACCCACCTAAGTATAGAACAAGCTCATCACTGCTTAACTTTGGACATCTAGCGGGAAACGTTGATTTCAGCATGACTTGATCGTAATATGATAAGATGCGGCGTCGTATGAAAAACAATATTTATCAAACCCGTTCACCGGGGTCAGAATTTGACACAAGGTCTCAAGTATGAGGCATCCAGCGAGGATCGAACTCGTTTTCAGTTCATTGTAATATTTGTGGGGTGGTTATTTAAATAATAATTGAATAATAACTTACAAATAAAAGTGTTTATTTTAGCCATATGTACAATGAAGTGTTAACAGCAGTATATTACTATCTTGTCCAATTGGAAAAGACGGCACACAGAGACCAAAATCATCTATGTTCATATTAATTCAGAATAGTCCATTCTATTTTTTACTTGGCTATTTTTTTTCAAGCAACTATTTTTCAGCAACTCCTGCGGCACTGCCGTTGCCAAACCGCATTGGTACCTACCTTTCCTTTGGACCACAACAGCTGTGTGGAGAGGGAGGATCTGCTGCTTGGGCGGCAGCTCATCCTCCATAACAACCTGTCCAGGCTATATAGTTTCCACTACAAAAATGATGTCTGCAAGAGGGACATGAATACATGCCTCATCGGCACCAACGCATGGGTGGCTTGTGCAGAAGAACGTGCGACCTGGCGCTTCCTCGTCAAACAAGGAACGAGAAGGAGTGAAAAAGAGAGGAAAGAAGCCGAAACAATAAAGAGAGCCAGAAGGAGGAGACAAGAGCAACTCCAGCAAGCATCACTGTTTGTTTGCAGTCACTGCTCCAGAGATTGCCATTCAAAAATTGGTCAGAGTAGGAACAAAAAGGAGTGAAAAAGAGAGGAAAGAAACCGCAACAGTAAAGAGAGCCAGAAGGAAGGAGAGACAACAGCAACTCCAGCAAGCATCACTGTTTGTTTGTAGTCACTGCACCAGAGATTGGCATTCAAAAATTTGTCTGTTCAGCCATTTACGCAGTTGCAGATAAAAGGAAGAAGCAGGAAAAAAATGGACTCCACGCCATCGTCTTTCATAGATGGAAGGATGTGAACAACATATATTTTTCTACCAAACTACCGCAACAAATCCAAACCTCGGCATTAAATCACCCACAGAGATTGATATGCCGTAAAACGCTAGTGGGAATATTTTGAAACATCATGATTGATTTCAGACACTGAAGACTTGTGTCGTTTGCATTAATTGTATCTTCACTTTGCTAGTTTAGATTATCAACGGAATATTATTTGTTATTTACAAAAAAAAGATCTTTCTTCTTTTTTCTGCTCGGAATGCAATTTTTACTTATTTCTACATTTATCTAGAATTCTTCTTCAATTTCTTTTTGTCTAATTCATTACGTTTACATTCTATTAACTTTTTCAGATTCTTCTTATTTTTCTCAACGCCATTTTTTTTTCTTTTCTTTTTTAACAAAAATCAATATGGCCGCCTTATTCTTGTTTCCATGTGATACAAAATGTTCTTTGCTTGTTTAACATGGAAGAACTCGAACGAACGAAATGACGTCGACAAAATTCCGTTTGCCTTTCTTCATCATGGCGTCTGTGTTTTTAGTTTACATTTCGGCTTTAATGTCTGTTTTATGATTCGCATGTTTGTTTATTTTATTTTGCTTTTTACGTTTGAAATTAAATGGAGAGAAGAAAAAAAAACTGGTTGCGCGAAGTCAGTAATCGAACCGACATGAAATAAAAAAAGAATTAAAACTGTAAACGAAGATTACACGGTGGTTGTTTTAAGGCACAATCAGTAAATAAACCAAGAAAAGTTAATCAATTTGATTTTATACATACAAGTTGGAGGTCAGAATACTTTCAATTAGAATGGAGAATCGTTTGCAACAGCTTACAACAGCAAAGTAAAGACAGTGGTAGGACGTTTCGAATAAACACCTGTTTATAGAACGATTCAATACAATTATAGAGCGACTTCTTCATATAAACAAACACACAGACATATACACACACATACACACACATACAGACATACACACACACACCTATATATATATATATATATATATATATATATATATATATATATATATATATATATATACTAAATAACAAAACAACGAGTTTCTGAATTAATTCATTAATGCTTATACAAATTCCCAAGATTTATGTTATTAATCATACACACACACACACACACACACACACATATATATATTATATATATATATATATATATATATATATATTATATATATATATATATAGTTTCTTGTACAAGGTGATTCTAGCCTAATTGTGCCATAACCACGATACCATGTTACCCAAATATATATATACCACACACACATATATATATATATATATATATATATATATATATATATATATGTGTGTGTGTGTGTGTGTGTGTGTGTGTGTGTGTGTGTGTGTAAAAGGAATAACTTACCGGTAAAAATATTGTGTTGGTCTCAATATTTGGTTGGTAAAAGTGTTACTCGGATAAGTCAGCGTTATAACAAATATAAAGTGCGTAAGTAGAGCGGATTTTTATTATAGTATGTAGAGAAATGACCTTATTATTATTTATGTTATTTATAACCTCATGTTATTTCTGTACACACTATAATATATAAATATTTGTATGTATATATTTGCTATAGTGTACAATACAATTAGAATGTGTTGTTACCATTGTTTCAAATCAGCGTATAAGCCATTTATCACCAGGACAACACAACCGTTTGTTTTTTTTCACCGACGCATTTCCCTGATGATAAGTGGCTAATAAGCTGCTTTGAAACCAATGGTAACCATTTTAATTGTATTGTACAATATGACAACTCTTACCCCTGTAATCGAGTAATTTATCTTCATTTCTAAAAGACAAAATACCCCCCCCATATATATATATATATATATATATATTATATATATATATATATATATATATATATATATAGGATGGTTTAGCTCAGTTGGTGGAACGTCCGCATTGGAATTACAAGTTCCTTGTTCGATACTGACCGTCACACACTCGCGCATAAGGAGCACCGTGATCTACGCAGTAAAGTGAGGAGCTGTTGGTAGGCATGGCGGTTCACCATAGATACATAAACAATCTACTTGATATGGTGTTAGTTCAAAGGAGATAGACTCCCTTGTTCTTTCGCCGATACCGATACTGGTCGATCCCGACGACTCTACTAACTAAATATATATATATATATATATATATATATATATATATATTATACATATATATATATATATATATATATATATATATATAATTTGTTCATTTATATATATATATATATATATATATATATATATATATATATATAGACAATGAAACAATGTGTTTTTGATATGGCTTTTAGCCGACAATTTTTGCGGAGAATATGTGTTTAATTGAAGTCACACCTAATTTTGAAATTATATTTGTTGATAATTAATGAATTAGGCGGCCATATATGTTCAGAATGTAAGGCTAAACAAATCGAGAAAAAGTCAATCTCATATATATATAATATATATATACATGTGTGTGTGTGTGTGTGTGTGTGATCATCATCATCATCATTATTATCATCATACTGACAGCACTGATCTCCATGATATTTTCCTTTAAAATAATATTTTAGGTATGAGAAGATAACCAATTCGAGAAAGAATGAATTTATTTTTTTTTTTGTTGTTGTTTTCATTTAATAGTTTATTACTTTCAAATTCCGACTAATCAGAAGGCGAATTATTGTTGTTCTCTTACTGAATGACGTTCGGAATTGTCTCTTTATCAATCCGATCTCAGTCGCCAATTTGACATGATTTTTATTGCCACGTCACATTTGCTTGTTTTAATTAAACACAATTATAATTAATTAAAACAGCTAAACACAGTTAACTGATAAAGCAAGTCATAAAATATCTTGTTCATTATGAGATTAAATTACATGCATTTTCTCCAAGCAAAGTTCAGTTGACTTGGTTAATTAAACTGACCAGTTATTAAATTCGTTTCTTGTTTCATGATTTCAACTGTAACTGGATGCCCCATTGAATAAATATCAGGCTACCGTCAATATTTAGCAAACTGATTTTGATTATCAATTTGCGGATATTGATTCTCACTGAGTGGCACAGTTTTCAGTTAGCTTTCATTGCTTTATGGCATATCTTAGGTTGATGCTTTAGTTTGTTTGAGTGTTTTGCAGCTCGGTTTATCCTCTTGTCTTTCATGACTTGTAAAAAAGTTTCTACTTCCGTAATCTGTAAGGGGAGGATAACCCATATTTTTCATACTACAGAGAGGCTATAGGTTTTGATTGTTTCCTATATTTGGGGTCTAACTTATGGTGATTTTCAAATGAAATGTAGAGTAGGTACGTGTGCATGTTCACATATTGAAAAAGGTAATGGTGATACTAATCTAACAGAGCATAACTACTTTATAGAAAAACTCATCTTCACAAGGTTATGGTTAATGAGCTAGCTCATTCATGCCCAGTGTCATATTGTCAGTCAATTCATATTTAATGGTTAGAGTCAGAGGAAATGGACTCATCGACC
>CM042164.1:83260614-83265614 GCA_023376005.1 Doryteuthis pealeii | reverse complement strand
ACGACACAAGAATGACGAGAAGCTGGATTGTAGTGATTATTATAATAGACACGGGGATTCTATTTAAATGAACGAGGCTATTTGTATTTCACGTAGTGCTAGAAATTTATGAAAGGTAGGAATCCAACTACTCTCCCTCCAGCTATGGGTAAATAGTAGGGTAGAATAGACACATTAACCTTGGTATGGCAACCGGTTTAGGAGAAGTAAAACTCTGAATTCAAACCTGTTAAACATCGCTAAAGAAGTTGAACTTGATGTCACATCCTACTCGTGTGGGGTGTGGTTAAACACAAACAAAAACTGTATATATATATATATATATATATATATATATATATATATATATATATATATATATATATATATTTACAATGAATGCGATACCCGATCTTTCGCCATAAAATAATCCTTGATAGGATGCGAACGATAAGGTACCACACAGGTATGCCGAAAATGTGGGGTGTCCCTAAAGAAAAGATTGTGGTATTGGAAATGATGCCTAGTATCTTCAGCATAATATTTATTTTCTAGATGTTGATATAATATAAATAATTTATTTAGATATTTAGATAATAAACTAAAATAATTGATGATGAATTATTTCTATATTTTTAACGCATGACATCATGTCATTTTTTCTATTAACCTTAACTTTTAAATTACCTAATGAAATCAAAGATAATGTACAGTATGGCTGTTGAGCAAAGAGCTTCCTTCACATTTTTTTCAGGTATTGTTTTTCGTCCTGCAGGATGTGTAACCACTTTCCTCATCAGACAAAATCTGTTGGGTTACTGGTTTAGTTGCTGATGTTTTGACTAGGAAACTGTTAGTACTGTGTTACATGGTACCAGTAGTATATTGAGCGACCTGACACAATATTTGGCAATAATTTAAAAGTTTTCATTATAGATACACTTTTATAATTAGAAGAAATCAAATAGAAGAAAAATAAAGAATTCCCAAAGCTCTTTATAGCTGAGTTAGAAAATTACTTTCATCTCTTGCAATTACTTTCATCTCTTATTGAAATCTAATCGATTGTATTAGGGTTATCGGATTATTAATCAATTAGAATAATCTATTAATAATGGAGATTCGCTTCCGGTTTTTGTCTGTAACAAAAATTACGTCACTGATTGCGTCATATTACCCAAAATTGTCATAAGATAGAATAAATACACTCAAAATTTGAACATGCAACATTAGACAGTCCTCATTGGGTTTTTTAAACAAGTTTTAATAAATACATGACTGGCATTATATATCTATATATAGTTTGTTTTATTTTAATACATATTTAAAGTTTACATTTCAAATTGTTTTATCTTTTAATCCTTTAATGAATTTGATGATTTTACTTACTTAGGGTACAAACTCGCTGACATTAAATTTTTTACTCCCACCCTTCAGGCAATATGTTTCAAAAATCTATGTTCACATCGCCCGGGGGGGGGGGTATTTTGTACTAGTTTAGATAATAAACTAAAATAATTGATAATGAATTATTTCAATATTTTAACGCATGACGTCATGTTATTTTTTCTGTTAACCTTAATTTTTAAATTACCTAATGAAATCAAGGATAGACAGCTCATTCATCTGTGGCGTATGGATATCTAATCGATTGTATTAGGGTTATCGGATTATTAATCAATTAGAATAACTTGTACAAAATAAAAAACACCACTCGGGCGATGTAAAAAAAGATTTTAAAAACATCTTGCCTGAGAAGTGGGAGTAAAAAATTCAATGTCAGCGAGTTTGTACCTTAAGTAAGTAAAATCATCAAATTCATTAAAGGATTAAAAAATAGAACAATTTGAAATGTAAACTTTAAATATGTATTAAAATAAAACAAACTATATATAGATATATAATACCAGTCATGTATTTTTTAAAACTTGTTTTAAAAAACAATGAGGACTGTCTAATGTTGCATGTTCACATTTTTAGTGTATTTATTCTGTTATGACGATTTTGGTAATGTGATGTAAGCAGTGACGTAATTTTTTTACAGACAAAAACCGGAAGCGAATCTCCATTATTAATAGAAGATTTAATTTAAAAGAATTTCATAATTTACCTGAAGCATTGTGTTTATATTGGTTTGGTGGTAGGTTTTAAATGCTATCACAATGCAAGTGTAATAAAAAAAAGGAGGTAACTATGTTGTTTGTTTATATTTGATTTATTCTTGATATATCGGGATAAAGGTCCCTTCGTCAGAAGATTTCTGAAAGCTAAGTCTGGAGCTGTTAGCTTGTTGCTCCATTTTGTCGTGTGCCTGGTGGTATGACTTAAAGAACAACAATGGTTAAATTACAAAAATACAAATAGTATCAGGTATTCGCTTGACTATAGGAACTAGCAAATATGTGCACCCTCCGGGTGCAAGTATTTAAGTTTTAATATAATAAAATATCATATTAAATTAGAAAGTCCAATGAAACTGAATAAAAATGCATGATTTGGAACAGAGGGGGTATGATTGAAAAATAGAACAACGTTGAAACTAACTCTTCCATCATTTTCAATTACTCCTATTCCTAATTTAACTATTTAGTTAAAATCGGAAGTAAAGAATAATATTACAGTTATTTCTTTTTGTTAAGGGATTTCTTTTAAGATTTATTGAAGAGAATTTTGCTCATATTCAATAAGATAAAACTAAACAATTAGAAATCAATAATATTAAGCACATATTTATTAAAATCAATTTTTTTAAGATCAATATGCAAATTAGCCTTCCCATTCACACTGTAAACCGCTTTTTTGTTGTATATATAATTACAACTGCATGTTATTTGTATGTAGATATGGTCAACAGTCTTAATGATGTAAAACAATTTTATTAATAATTGAGGTTTAAATAAAAATAAAATCATGGAGAATGGGATGCAGATAACAAAGGGAATTGTGATTTGTATAGTAATATAGTTTCGGTTACAGACAGAAAAACATACAATCTCCATTATAATAAGATAACTCCCAGGTACTTTTTATAGTATCACACATTTTCTTTAAGGGACCCTCCTCCTTTCGGCATAGATTTCCGGTACCTAAATTTTGAACCTACCCTTAGTTTTCATGCCGTTAAACTCAATTCATCACCCTGTGTCGACTAGTACTTCTGCTAGTATGAATATATCACTGCTGTGTTCACAAAAGCAATGACTAAATCGAATAATAACAATTTTCTCTATATGATCGAAATAATGAATTAGAAAAGAAGACATTTTTTTTTAGACAGGATGGAAAAAAATGTCGAAAATTTGTGAGACTGGAATTGGGATTCACCATAAAGAACGGAATGTTCTGAGATTCTTTGATTACCAAAATTTTCGTCGTCTTCGATGTTCGATTTTGGCACAAGATTATTCATCTACAGGGAAACTTTACTGGGTGTCAGACATCTACAGTGCAACAGAAATCGATTTCTGCTTGCATTTACTAAAATCCACATCAAAAGAATTCAGTGGATCGAAATATATTCCTACCTACCTACCTACCTACCTACCTACCTACCGGTGTATCTAACTACTCACTAATATATCTATCAATAAATCTTAGTCTGTTCATATCTATCTATTTATATATCTACCTATCTAAGACTGTTCAATGTCTATCTATTGATCGATCGATCTATCACAGACTGTTCCTATCTATCTATCTATCTATCTATCTATCTATGTCTGTTCAGATCTATCTATCTCAGCATGATAATCACTCTCTATTCCACCCCTCTGTTTGTCTATCTGTCTGTCTGTCTGTCTGTCTCTCTCTACACACACACACACACACACACAGACACACACACAGACACACACAGACACACAGACACACACATTATATATATATATATATATATATATATATATATATATATATTATATTACTGAACTGCGCAGCCATTTTCTGTCTGCAAATCTTATTCATGGTCTTGTTCATCCTAGTACTCGGGAAATAATAAGCTATGGCAAATACATCAGCCAATTTTCGCCTGATATTGTTACATCGATCCGGCAACTCGAATGGACCATGAACAAGATTTGCAGATAGAAAATGGCTGCACAGTTCAACAAAATATATCATAAGGAAAAATGCTACCTAACTATATATATATATATATATATATATATATATATAATATATTTTTTGAAGGCGTAATAATGCACATTTATGTTTAAAAAACATATTTATTTCTTTTTTTTTTTTTTTTTTTCATATTAAGGGTCCTAAATATTTTCAAGCAAAGCTCATCATCAGAGGAATGAAAGATTTTCTCATAATTTTCAGGATTTAGGACCCTTAATATGAAAAAAAAAAAAAAAAAGAAATAAATATGTTTTTTAAACATAAATGTGCATTATTACGCCTTCAAAAATATATTATTACATTTTAATTAATGCTTCGAACTCACTATGAAAATAATGACAAAAAAAATCTTTATTTCAGTGTCCCTGAGCAGGGCTTCATTATTTTATAGTATTATAAAAAAAAGAAAAAAGAATTTATATATGAAATAATTTTCAAAACATCCCGCGGAACACGATCGCCGCACCGATTTATTACGGAATTTACCGAGCGTAACTATATCTTCGCCGGAAAAAAAAAAATTTTTTTCACAGTTACCACCAAACATTCAATGAACAACAACACAATTGAATTTATCAAATACAGATGAAAATTATGAGAAAATCTTTCATTCCTCTGATGATGAGCTTTGCTTGAAAATATTTAGGACCTTTAATATGAAAAAAAAAAAAAAAAAAGAATAAAAATGTTTTTTAAACATAAATGTGCATTATTACGCCTTCAAAAATATATTATTACATTTTAATTAATGCTTCGAACTCACTATGAAAATAATGACAAAAAAAAAAAAAATATATATATATATATATCGTGGGATTGTCACAGTTTCAGCTTTTACTGGAACGGTGTGCCAAAGTGCAGTATTATTGGCAGAGTGCTCAATATAAAAAATAGAGCTG
>CM042164.1:83220614-83253114 GCA_023376005.1 Doryteuthis pealeii | reverse complement strand
TATGGGTGAAGTTACATTTCATCTACCCCTCTCTCTCTCTCTCTCTCTCTCTCTCTCTCTCTCTCTCTGATTCTTTCTTTCTCTACCTTCTTGTCCAGGAATGAGAGAGAGTATATATATAGAGAGAGATAACGGAGGTAGTGAGAGAGAGATAAAGAGTAACTCTCTCTCTCTCTCTCTCTCTCTCTCTCTTCTCTCTCTCTTTCTCTCTCTCTCTCTACCTCTCTTCCTATTTTTTTACTATCTTCCAGAGAGAGAGAGAGAAGAGAGAGAGAGAGAGAGAGAGAGAGAGATAAATAGTAACACTCTCCTTGCCCTCTCTCTCTCTCCTCTCTCTCTCTCTCTCTCTTCTGTTAGTATCTTCCAGAGAGGAGAGTGAGAGAGAGAGAGAGAGAAGAGAGAGAAGAGAGAAATAGAGAGAGATGACGGAGGAGTGAGAGAGAGGGATAAACAGTAACTCTCTCCTACCTCTCTCCCTCTTTCTTTCTCTCGGTCAGTATCTTCTCGGGTGAGTGAGAGAGAGAGAGAGGGGGAGATAGGTAGAGAGAGATTTCATTTTATTGATACTAATTATAAACTGATATATTGGTGGAGTAGAGGATGGAGCGTTCTATAGGATAAGAGGCCACAAAAGGATTGGATGTTAAAGGAAATATGTATATACCTGGTATACCCAAAATGAGGCTAATCTACGTTTTGGACAAAATGACTTTAGCCCCCCCCCCTACAGAAAATAATTTACCAAAAATCAGGGAATTGTCGGATTTTAATGAAATTTTCAGTGTTTATTTATCAATGAATGATCTTTATAATGCATTATTTATTTTATTTCAAAACTTTCTCATTTTTTTCAGGTCACTTAATTTTGACTCCCCCCCCCTTATGTTGGGGGCGTAACATTTTTTTTTTCAAGTTGGTCTAATAGTTTTCTAATTACAGTATAAATAAAGAGATAAAAGACCGAAGTTATGAATAGAAACAAACAAAACAATTTTACGGTGGCTTTTCTATGAGAAAATAAGTACCGAAAATTGAAAAATAAAATGTAAAAAAATAATAGATAATTAATTTTTTGGAGAATCTCCTAACTAATCAGATTAGTTAGATGATTCTTCTAACAAATAATCAGTTAACTTTAAATAATTCGTCAACCAAATTTTCTACAAATTATCTTGTTATTTTTCCCGGTATAATAAGATACTTGAAATTTCCCTATCTATTCACCGGAGTAACATGATATTACAGGGTGACCCGAACCCAAATTATCTATTTTCCCAATAAACTAATCCTAAACCCCATCCCTAACCTTAACGCTAACCCTAAACCCTATCCCTAACGCTAAATGCTAATCCTAACCTACCCTAGTTGAGTAACATTATTACTTGTTGAACCAGAAAAAACAGAACCCACAAATTTTGTAATAAAACAGTTAATTTTTATTCTTCTTTAAGTTTAAGTCCAACAAGTGTTAGGGTTAGGGTTTAGGGTTAGGGTTTAGGGTTAGTTTAATGGGAAAAAAATAATTTGGGTTCTGTTTTTTGGGTTATATCATATTACTCAACTAGAAAATAACCCTTATTCTTTTCAAATAAAGTAAGTAAAGTCGACGGGGCGGCCTAATGTCGGCATCAGCCAGACAGCGAGGGAGTCTATCCCCTTTTCACTAGCGCTAGACCAAGGAGATTATTTCAACATCTGAGGTGGAGCGCCACACCAACCACCAGCTCCTCACTTTACCACACAGTTCCCTGTGCTACTCATAGGCTGAGTTGGCGAGGGCCGGTATCGAACCAGGAACCTTGTGATTCCTAACCGAAAAATCCTTTTATTAATCTGCGTCAGTCTGTTGAATTATTATAAACTAACCATCATTTCTTTTTTTACTTTGCAGTGATGGAGCCACAGTGAGCGATTTAAAGTTGGTAAATAGTTAAATTCAAATATTACACTTCATTATTAACAGTGGTTATATCAGTACTGCTGTATGGCTGCACTACCTGGACCCTAACGAAGTGCCTTGAGAATAAGCTAGATGGGACCAACACAAGAATGCTGTGTGCGGTCTTGAACAAGTGGTGGGAACAGCACCCCACAAAGAAGCAGCTGTATGGCCACCTGCTCTCCCCCCATTTCACAAACCATCCGAGTGAGACGGACAAAGCAATCTGGACACTGCTGGAGAAGCAAGGACGAGCACATAAGCGACGTTCTCCTATGGAATCCAACACATGGACATGCTAATGTGGGCCGGCCACCAAAGACCTACATTGACCAACTATGCGAGGATGCTGGATGCTGCGCAGAGGACCTCCTTGGGACAATGAATGATAGGGAGGGTTGGCGAGAGATTGTCATGGATACCCGTGCTAATTGTCCTTATGTAATCTTATGAGTTCTGCCTTCTTTCATGTTTGCATAATTTTTCGACCATAAGAAGACGATTCAACTGATTTAACAAGATCTCAATATAGATTGCTTAAAATTCCCTGGCCGTTGTCCGTTTAAAACGAAAGGGACAAAAACTAACGCGTCAGTTGGTGGATTAGAAAAAAAAGCTTAAAATCAAGGATATATTGATATAGTGGAGAATGAATATAATAATAAAAAATATCACTTAAACCTACTGATCTGAGTTTCACGTATCCGATCGGCGGGTAAGTTTCAGCTAAAGCTTACGAAACAGAATCACGTGCGTATGATCTAGTTATAAAGCATTTGACAGAGTGTATATTTATTCGGTATGTCGGTTTCTTTTCTCTCTCTCTCTCCTCTCTCTCTCTCTCTCTCTCTCTCTCTCTCTCTCTCTCTCACACACACACACCACACACGCACACACACACACATAAAATATAGGAAAAAGAAGAATAATTCTGTGGTCTTTAACAACACCTGCGCATATATATATATATATATATATATATATATATATATAAGTTATCCACAGACAGGGTTTCGACGTTTCACGTGTTTCAGCAGTGTGGCTAGATACAACAACTAACTCCGACCAGGAGCGAACCCCGACTTACTTTACGCCTGTCGGATCCGTTAACCTCAATATGCTGTTAAAGTGAAAATATTTTATATCATATTCATAGCTAATATTGAACAATATTTCGATTTATGAAAATCATCTTCAGAGCTTGTTTTTACTCCGGACTCATCGAGAGAAGAGCTGAAAATAATTTGAATTCAAAACGAAACATCAATGTTTTCGTTTTTTCCTAAGATAGGGAAAATATATATATACATATATATATTATTTGTAAATATTTTTTTTTTACGAGGTCTATATTAAATAGGGGGGCTATTTTATTTTATGAAATAAAAAAAAAGGACCCCTCAGAAAACTTTTTTACTTTTCTTCTATAAAGATAAGAGTTTGAATAACTATATCAAAGAAATTACGTACAACGCAGTAGTTTTTTTTAGGAAAAATTAATGAAATCGGAAATAAAAAGTGCAAAAATGTCATATTATTATTTGAAAACTTTTTTTTTTGCTTTTTTAATTGGTATGTACTATATTCTATTAAATTGTCAAAAACAATTTTTTTTTAAATTAAATTTTAAGAGATTTTCAATCTTTTGTGTGCTTAATTTTTTTTTTTCTGCGTGAAATAAATTAAATATTTTTTTTTTCGTAAAAAATCTAATTTTTCACGGATTTTTAAATATATGAATTTTAGAATTCAGGTGAACTAAAAATTGGTCCGATCCACGTTATATTAATATTTTTAAAAGAATTTGTAATTTTTATTGTTGAATCGTAATGTGTGATTCTCAGAAAATACGAAAGAGCAAAACTGACATATTTGTTTTGTTTTTATACAAAGAGACGAGACGCTTCTCAGTAACTATTGTTTGTTTTTCTTAGCGTAAAAAAATATTTTTCAACTTTTTCGACCTATTAGAATAAAACGTATATATTGATTATTTTTTCTTTTTTTCTCTTCGAAAAAATATTCAAATTTTCATTTCATTTTTGATTTTTAGAATTAATACCAAAACCGAAGACTTTTTTTTAAAGTCAATTTCACTGCGAAATTTTAAGTTTTATTCATTTTAATAGTAAATTTTAATATTAAAGTTTTTAAAGATTTTATTCATTTTAATAGTAAATTTTAATATTAAAGTTTTTAAAGATTTTATTCATTTTAATAGTAAATTTGGCTAAAAAAAGTATTCCATTATGGCCAACCATATGTAGATGTAAATCGTAAGAGGGTAATAATATGTAATTCTTTCTGTGTAAATTGCGGCCTGAAAATTACCCTTTCGCATGTAATACGGATAGGTTTATTTATTTTTTAAGATAACGATGTAATTTTTCCCAATCGATAATTTGATCTTTAAATTAACTGTTTTTCTTTGTAACCACCCTGTATTATCTTTAATTGTTTTTTACGATTTATAATATTTTATGATAAACAAAGTTCAGAAATATTTATTTCCGTTTTATTCAAGATGGCCTAAACAGATCACGTGGCCTTTAATTTTGGCCGAGAGCCGGAAATCTAAGCGGAAGTCACGATGTGAATTTGTGAATTTCCTATGAAATAATTCAACATGCGGTAATTGTAAATCTTCTTGCCGGCACCCGGTTAGTACATTATCGTTGATATTTAATGAATCTTTTTCCAATTGTGATGCAAAGGCAACTGTTCTTACACGAATTCGGCATTTTGACAAGGTTGGTAGGAAACCCATTCCCGGTTCATTCGGTTTACGTGTGCGAGACATTTACAATTGCCTGAGATAAAAAATCTTAAAACATACATATATATATATATATAATATATATATATATATATATATATGAGAGTACACAAACAGTTTGTTTGATATGGCGATAGCCGGCAATTTTGGAGAGAATATGTGTTTAATTGAAGTCATACATAATTTGAAAATGAATTAGTTGATAATTAATGAATTAGGCGAATATATCTGTTCAAATGCAAGAATCGAGAATCGAGAAAAAGTCAATCTCAATAGGCCGAAATGTACATACAGAGATTGACTTCTTCTCAATTTGTTTACACCTTACATTTGAACAGATATATTCGCCTCCTAATAATAATTATCAACTAATAAAATGTTCAAATTAGGTATGACTTCAATTAAGCACATATTCTCCCATAATATTATATATATATATATATATATATATATATATGTGTGTGTGTGTGTGTGGTGTGTGTGTGTGTGTGTGTGTAAAGTTAAACAAAAGGCACATCTCCTGTTTAACAATTTTATTTTGATTCTTTTCAATTTTTCTGGCCAACTTTTAATGTCTGGTGAATTGATGGATAAGTCCACCAAAGTTCAGTTCCCGAGTAATTTCGGCACTTCGAAAGCACCATCATCAGGGTAATGTATTCCAGTTTTTTTTTTTGTTTTTTTATATTAATGTGGAGGTTGGAATGAGAGAATTGGTGAGAAAGGTGTTATAGCATTTTAGAATGTGTGTACTGTATTGAAATAATTTTGTACAAGATGGTTTGTATTTTTTATGTATAAAGCTTCTAGTATTTGGAGTTTTTTTTATTTTTTTTTAGTGCAAATTGTGTGTATTTTCAGTTAGAACATTTCGGTAATTAGAGCGGGGGCATGAATGTAATTTTAGGTGTTGTGAAATAGAGCTCTTGTCTGTTAAATGAAGGGTCAGACGCCTTGATAATGTGGTTGAGGTAAGTCCAATGTATGTATTGTCATTTTCAGGGAGACTACAATCTCCTAGGGGACACTTAAATCTATATACAACATTGGTCTCATTAAGCCGACCTGTGGGGGAGAAAAATTGTTACAAATTGTTACATAAATATAAAAAAAAAAAAGAAAAAAAAATGGAATACATCACCCCTGATGATGGCGCTTCGAAGTGCCGAAAGTACTCGGGAACTGAACTTTGGTGGACTTATCCATCAATTCCACCCGGACATTAAAAAGTTGGCCAGAAAATTGGAAAAGATCACTTATAAAATTGTTAAACAAGAGATATGCCTTTTGTTTAACCCTACATGTATAAATGAAAGAATGCTGCCCAAATACACACACACACACACACACACACACACACACACACACACACACATATATATATATATATATAATATATATATATATAATCCAAATGACTGGTAAGTATGGATCATCGAAATCACAAATGTACAACCACACTGATTGGTCTTGTAGTGCAAACATATTATATTCATAAAAAGGATTTTTATAAATCCTTAAGAGAGCTCAATATATAATAACCAATAAATCAATTATATACCGAGCAATATCTAACTGTCTTTCTTGGAAAGTCATATATATATATATATATATATATATATATATATATATATGAATTTAACATTTGAAAAAAACAATTAGTAATTATAATCTGCTGACAGAATCTGTTTCGACCGCTTAGTAGAATGGTCATCATCATCGAGCAAAAACATATGAAGGAAAGAAGGATAAAAAACCGTTGGAAGATATATATATTCTTATTATAAAATACCATATATAGTAGATAGGAGTTTATTATATATACCCTCAATTATATAGTATATATTTAAATGTGTGTTTTGTTATAAGTTCGAAGAAGCCCGTTATTTAACGAAGCATCTAAAAAAAATATATAAATGAATGCAACTCATATATGGAGTATTGGAGTTAACTATATTTTTTATTATTTTTTGTCATAAATTTCAGGTATTGTTTTAAGATACCCTTTTCAAATGTTATTACTGCTTTACATGCTCCCATTCGCTTGCCAGTCTCTGTGTTATCGACAGTGACAAGCTGGTGTGTGAGAATGAGTTATTATAATACGAAAATTCGCATGTCTGCGTTTTCAATCACTTCACGTGTGTTTGTAATTTAGAAATCCACTTAGTTTCTGATTGTTTCTAGATTGGTTGTAAGAAATACATGTAATCAATAAAAGAGTGCATTTGAGTGTGAATTGTAAGTTATTGTGATAAAGGTGTGTTAAACCACTCACTAACGATGTCTATTTGTACGATGCGCGGTCTTTCACTAAGCTTATAGTAAGTGCGTTGCATATTTGTGGTTAGTTGTTAGTCTTATGATCTTAAACAGAGTTCGGTCTTGTTTGATGTTTCACCGCAGTGAGTATCTAGTTCATGATAAGTACTATTGTTTTATTTATTACCTTCTTATAATATTAATACTACTATATTATCGATTAGAGATTATTCCCATCGGCTCTCAAGTCAAATTAGGACCGGGTTATTGCAGTGTATAATATACTCCCCTTAGGGGTCGACCTTCCCTCGGCTCTTAGTAAATCTTGCTTTTTATCCTCCTTTTTTTTTTTTGCTGTCCTTTTACATACTGGTTGGCCATTTCTTTTTGTTGAAATACTAATAAGGCTTTTTTGGTGTAGGGGTGGCGTGAAGCCCACTAGATTGTGCAATTACTAACAAAATTAACATACCTAAAAAAAAAGGCGGGGGGGGGGCGTGATGGTTACCCCTTTGCTCCCTCACCTCCCGACCCCTCCCACCGCTGTGTCGGAAAAGGGGGGGGGAGTGGGGCGTTAACATCTTACGACACGCTTATCAGAGAGTCTTAACGGGATACCTAGTTGGCGGGCGGGGGTCTTTTTTAGGTATATATGTTTTTTTGGTTTTACCACTCTTTAACCCAACACAGATTTGTAGTTTAAGTGATGTTGGAAGGTTAACATTTCTTACCACACATTCAGATGTTCAGTTTAAATATCTGTAGAGTGTTCAAATTTTACCAACATCAGATGTGTTTAATGAGTAGAAGTGTTAACTATTTTTACCGGGACACAAATTCAAATTTGAAGCCCGGTATTTCTTAGTTAGAAGATATAAGGTATGCAAGTTTTGAATCTGAGTAGCAGTGACCCCCTTCTTTCGGACGTTCTATACGTTTGGACACGTACATACCAAACTTCCTTTCTATATATATAGATTATTAATATTCAAGCTACTTTATTTCTAATACTAATATTTTGAAGAAAAAAAATAATCTTAGGGAAGTTGACCGGCGGGGCGGGCGGAGAGGATGCTGGTTGTGGTGGAAGCGGATCGTGGGAGAGCGACGCCGAGCCACCGAGAAAAGCGAGGCTGGGTCATAGGCCACTGTACGCCCTCCTAGTTGCACTGGACGAAGAACCAGTCCAATAGGGAGGGGCGGGATGGGGAGGACGAGACGACGATGTTGGTGCACTGCAGTGAGGCGGAAAAGTAAGGACGAACTCTAATTGATGTCTCCTTTGAACTCGGACTTAATAGAGCCACCGCCTACCAAGAGAAAACAAAAATGACATAGAGACAGTGTTTGTTTTTGAGAGAGACATCTGCGGGGGAATACATGCTGTCAGAACCAAATAATGCTGATGTGATGTATTTTTTTGATGATACATGATGCCTGATGGTGATATTGTTTTCTACTTTTTTAGTACCCCTCTACCCTCCACTTTGTTTCACAGTTATACTTCATTTCAAGGAACATTTATTCATGTGTAAGATTTGTAAACTAAATTTCTCTTTCCTCCCCTCACCACCAACTTCCTCTTTCACACCTTCCCACTTTCTCCTCCCCCCTTCACAATTCAACCACTCTTCCCCCTTTACCCACCCAACCAATTTTTTTTTACTATGATTCTTTTTAACGAATTCTTTTTTACCAATTTTTTTAAAATCCAAATTTCTAAAAAATTCTAAAATTATATTAACCAAATTCTTTTTAGGTAAAACGTTAATTTTTTTAATCAAATTCTTAATTCCAATTATTTTACTAATTTTTTTTAACCAAATTGCTTTTTAACAAATTTTTAATCGAACTACTTTTTTTAAGTAACTTGTTTTTTAAACAATCTTTTTCATTATAATTGTATAATAAATTTTATAAATAATTTCATTAACTTTCGTGCTGTATTAATAGTTGGTCAAAAATTTTCATGTTAGTATTTATCATTAACTTTGTGTTGTACTGATAAATATTAGAAATATTTACATTAATTGTAATCAGATCTATTTGACCCTTAGATAGACCCTATAGAGGTACTACACTTCAAGTTAAGTGGGCCTGAGTACATTGCACATGTAGGTTTTTTTTTCTTTTGTCCCCCCCCCCCTTTTTTGTTGTTTTTTTTGTATTCTTTTCTTCTGAGTCTATCTAGGGTGTATATCAAATCTTATATTTTTCTTTGTGGTAGATTTTTATATTGATTTTTTAGATTTTTTTTCATATTTTATTGTTATTTAATGATTATTCTTTTTTGTTGGCCCTCAGCCACCCTTTTTCTTTCGGGGGCATTTACTTAAAAATAATATAATAATAAATATACTATATACAACAAAATATAAATAAGAGAAATTTGTAAGTAGATTATAAAATCTAGATCTAGAAAATAACCGAACAATAAAATATACATAATTCAAAAAAAGAACAATACCACATAATTGTTATTTAATCAACCAATTCAATCAAAAATAGATTTATAATTATAATTTAAATAATATAACCATCCAATTATTTAATAAATTGAGACTTCACACATAATAAATTATTATGTATAATCACACAAATAAATCATACAATAAACAATAACAATGACCAAATAAATAGAGATAATTATATAAATATACAAAAAAAAAATAAAGACGCGTTTGCCCCCCCCCCGCCCCCCCCCGCCTCCGCACCCCCGGAAAGGCCTCACACCCCTCCCCTGCCATGGGATTGAGGTATTAACAAATCTGATTTTTATTAAAAATATTGTGCTTGAGTATTATGATTTCTAATGTGGTTTTATTTACATGAATCAATTAGCAAAAATCTCTTCAATGATATCTTAAATTGAAGATCCATAACAAGAAAAATAACTTCGTCATTTTATTCCCTTTATTCCCCTAATTTAACCCTAACCCTAGCCCCCTTAAATAAGTAAAACAGTAATGAAAGACGCACGAGTGGTGGGAAGAGAATTCCTATTTCTTTTTTTTTATCTATTATCACCTGTTACATATTTCTTGTTACTTGCTCTAATGAAGCCATTTTTTTTTTTTTTTCTCACGAAACAACCCCCGGCCTATGAGAGCTTTCCCCGGCCACGCCCAATTTTTCTTTGATTAAAATCCTGTCAGCTTTTCCATTTCCTCTCCGGGGTGGCTGCCAAAAAAAATCCCCTCCTACGCCTCAAGTTTCCAAGACTTTACCGCTCTCTTGGTTTCACCCTTGAATTTCATTTACCATTTAAGTGCGTACACCCAGCGAATGTTTACATCAGTCAATACACTTGGGCAGAAAACCAGGGGATCTCCACGTCGTCGAGAAATTGTAATTACTTACAGGTATCCAAGTTTTGTTGGAGGTCTGGGTTCTTATTTACTGATGCTTTGAATCCTTTATCTGGTTAGAGACTGAAAACAAATCATGTTGATGAGTGGGTAGCTCATCCATCCGGGCGCTTTGTTCTGCTTCTTTTATTGAGAGCTAGTTTATGTAAGAAAGGCAGTCGATACGTACGAACGAGAGATGAGTTCGGGAGGGGTGGGGTGAACAGAGGAAGAAAGCAATGGGCGGTTGGTTTAGCCCTCTGTTAGGATCTTCAATTGGTAATCTGGAAATGATTCTGTCAAAAGAGATTTGAAATAGGGGATCAATCCAAGAGATATCTGTTGCTAAGAGGAAACATTCTGTGCTGAGATATGCCACTTTATATCGGTCGGCATGTCATTGAACATTCACCTAAACGCCATTCTAGCTGGCACACGCACACACACACACACACACCACACACACACACACAGATATATATATATATATATTATATATATATATATATATATATGTGTGTGTGTGTGTTGTGTTGTGTGTGTGAAGTGGACAAAGAATCTGTTTAAGATAGCGATAGCCGAAATTTTTGGGAGATTATGGGCTTAATTGAAGTCATACATAATTTGAAAATTAATTAGTTATAATTAAATGAATCAGGCGTGCATATCGGTTTAAATGTAAGGCGCAAACAAATCGAGAAAAAGTCAATCTCTGTATGTACATTTCAGCCTATTAGGCCTCATCAGCAGAATTATAGACAGGGCAGTGCTTTGTACGTCATTCGAACCCTACCTGCCAGGCTGACAAGCGGGGACTCAAATGCACGCCTAATTCATTTAATTATAACTAATTAATTTTTAAATTAGGTATGACTTCAATTAAGCACATAATCTCCCATATATATATATATATATATATATATATATATATATATATATCAGTAAAAAATAACAGAATATTTAGATTTTTAGCTTTATAGCCTATTTCAGGGAACCTAGAGAAATTGTCTCGCCATTCCCATCTTTAGATGCAAAATGAATCATTTATTATTTTTAAGTCAGTTGAAAACAGATTTTGTGTTCCGCTATGTAGGCCACTCCAGAAGCGGATTAACCGTCGGTCATAAATTAACGTCTTGTCCAGCTGATATTCTGCTGTTGATCCCTGTTAAATCAATCTATTCCAAATTCCAGCAAGAGAATATATTGTTGGTAATGAGCATAATTCCACGTATAGTTTAACCGTAGTGATACAGGTAAAACGTAGAGTGAGCTCGATATGCCTAGTCCCAGTGATTAGTAATTATTTCAGCAACATCCATTATTTTGCTCATGCCTGTAGATGCTGCAGGAATGCAGTTGAAATAAATTATTGCAATGAAGCAAATTTAAAGTTTTTTCCTTCATTTATGTTGTGGAGTTTTAAGGGTAAAAAATACTGGTAACAACGTATACAAATGTATTGAACAAAAGGAGTAGAAATTTATAGCAAAGAAAGTGGAGATTGCGTCCGACCAATACAGTTACGAGCTGATTCGAATTTGCTTCGTGTCAAGCCACAATTGTTCCTGCTACTTATAGTAGTCGTCGGCTCATTCCATTGATGTCAATAGTTTATATCACCTATAACAATTTATTAAATATATATATATATGTGTGTGTGTGTGTGTGTGTGTGTGTGTGTGTGTGTGGAAACGAGGCTGTTTGCTTTCCACATTGTCCTAATACTCTTGGGAAAGGTGTTGTACCGGCCGTTCCTACAGTGGAGAATATACACCGGTTCTCACTATAAATAGTGAGACACCGAGTGAAAAGGTTGTACTGTTACCGTTAACGACAAGCTAGTCGTTCCTGTACCATTATTGTAAATACACTTGTTTTATTTTACCCTATCTCGACTTGACTTCTTTTTTACTGTTGGACTAACATCACAACAAAAGGTATGCATCCAACTAACCTCCCTCCAGCTATAGGCTCTATAACCATGGCTATATTACCAGTATAGGAGAAGGAAACTCGGAATTCAAACCTTTTAAACCCCGCTTAAGAAATTGATCTTCAGTTACATTCTGCTCATGCGGAGGTGTTGTTAGAAATATACATGCATGTATTTCTATTGTGTTATGAATATATATGTGTATGATAAAGATGACTTACCGAGGAATAGAATATCGAGTTAATCGCAACATGGAATAAGTCAGTGTTATAAAGAATATGAAGTGCTCAATACGTTAGTAGAGTGGATTTAATAGAAAGATATATATAGATAACCTACTTAATTTTCACCCAAAAGGATCATCAGGAAAGCAAATGTAAGTAGCTTATCTATCGATATATGCCTTTCTACTACATATATCGTAAATAGAGGAATTACATTAATAATTGATAATTGCATTAAATTACCATGACCAGACAACTCGGCAAACTCCACGTGCGACATCCGGAGCACTGAACAGCTGTTCCGACCTCCTTATGTCTCATCAGCAGTGCATACCACAATCTCCGCTACTAGAGATTGAACCAAAGATGTTAACTGTATAGTGAATGTGTGAATATGATGTTATTAACCGTTAATAACATTATATACACACATTTACTATACGCTTAACATTTTTCATTTTGTCCCTCGCATAAACATTACTTAACAGTGTCCTGATGATGGTACAATATACCGAAATGCTTAAGTATTGACACATAAAATTGTTTCCCCTGATCATAACATCCTGTGTTTGTTATATCTTTAAAATATTTTCTTCTCATATATATATATATTATATATATATATATATATATATAATATATGGTCGTTCACTTGGTGATAGCAGTTTATGTCCTTCTCTACGTATGAGGATATCACATTTCTGTTCATTTGCATAATAGATGGGCAGTAGCTTATCAATTTTGTGGCTTAGTGGAGCTGCCACGTCTAACTGTAAAGACAGCAAGCCAAAATGGCGCGATCAAGCTTCCGGTTTTATCACGTGACCACAACCGGTGCCAACTATAAGCAGACATGCGTAGAACGTAAAAAAAGCAATGTTATGCGTGAAAATGTGCGGATAATGTTTCACTGATCCTTAATATTTTGACTCATCACGTATTTAGAACTTAATTTGAACTCTGTTTTGTTAGAATCGGCCAATTTGATCTCAAGAGCCTCGATTTGAGTTTTTCATCTTTTTCTTTTTTTTTTTTTTTCGAGATAGTCATGAATTACTGAATAACTGAGAAACATTTACAAATAAAAGCAAGGGAAAACCAATTAAGCAGTGAGAAATGCACTCTGATCAATTTCTGGGTGCGTGTTCTCATCTCTTTTGTTACACCGCCTACAGGTGAGTTCACTAAACATTCATTTTCTAATTACTGGGTAGACGGCATCGAGCACCTGGTTACCATGAGCGCGCCCTTAATGTCGGCGATAGGATGCCAAATGTTCTTGTCTTTTTGTATTTTAATTTTTTTCATTAGTTCATTATTTTTTTTAAAGGCAATGAATACTTTTTTTTTTGAAATTCATAACAGAATGGGTGCTGTCAAAAGTGTTGGTATGGTAAACATTATTGATGTGTGAAATCAGATCAAATAGATTTTCTTTAGTGAGAAAAAGCTGTAATAATTAGCGTTTCTGTTTTGGTTTGGTATTTTATTTTTATTCATTTAATCTTGGTTGGAGATAACAGTAAAGAGAACATCTTGGACCATATGACCTTTAGGCACCCCTTTTGCGATCTCGTTTCAGAAGGACATTTTTTCATTTACACCGTCAACATCCGGATGTTTGTTAACATATGATTTTTAGAGGTTTTTTTAAATTATAAAACTAACCCCCTACCCTAACCCTTAATCCTAACCCTAACCCCTTACCCTAACCCCTAACAAACAACAGGATTTTGACGGTGTAAATGAAAAAATGTCCTTATGAAACGAGATCGCAAAAGAGGTGCCTAAAGGTCGTATGGTCAAAATCTTTTACTGGTATTTAAAGAAAGAAAAAGAAATGCGTATTACACATTATGACTAAAATTTCTGTATATCGGAAAAACACTCGTCTTGAAATTGAATAGAATTATGTTGGAGAGAGAGAGAGAGAGAGAGAGAAGAGAGAGAAGAGAGAGAGAGAGAGAGAGGGAAGATAGGGGAGGGAGGAGGAAGGAGAGGCCAGCATGGTATCATTCCAGGTAAAGTAACCATTATACATCACTAATAGATAGATAGATAGATAGACATCAAACTGAGAAAGATATATACAGACAGATGGATAGAGAGATAGATCCATAGATAAATATATACGGCTGCAATCAGCTCCTCACTTTACCGCGCAGATCCCTGTGCTACACATACGCTGAGTTGGCGAGGGCCGGTATCGAACCAAGAAACTTGTGATTCCTAGCCTAAAATTCTACCGACTGAGCTAAAGTATAAGTACTGAAAAGTAACTTAATACCTACATGCATACGCTCACACACCCACACACACGCACACACGCGCACACACACACACACACACACACACACACAGACAGACAGTCAGTCAGTAGCCTGATATTTTCCTCAAAGCCAATTAGGTTTGAGCGAGAGATTCATCCTAGTTTATGTAAATGTGTTAAACGAAAAGAGGTGTAGCAGTTGTCTGTTTTGTTCTGTGTTTTTTTTGTTTTTGTTTTTTCTTTTGACTGGAAATAAAAAAGAAACAAAACCAATGCGAGGCAAAATGTTTGCAGACTTTAATCATGAATCAAAATTAGAATCTTGTTTAAAATTACCGTGTCACAAACTGTTAGGCTTCGACTCTTCTTCTTTAACTAGTTGATGGCAAAACCAGTGTCAGAACGCTAATCAATTCTCTCTCTAACTTCATGAAACTTTTTGTCTTTTTTTGTCTTAAAACGAAATAACGACGAAACTATTTGTTTTAAAATTAGTTTTCTAAAAGAATATGTTGTTGGCATCCTTCCATCTACTAAAGACGATGGCGTAGTGTCCACCTTTTTAAAAAATTTATCTGCAACTGCACGAGTGGCTAATTTTTGAATGGCAATCTCTGGTACAGTGATTACAAACAAACAGTGATGCTTGCTGGAGTTGCTGTTGTCTCTCCTTCCTTATGGCTTTCTTTTCTGCAGCGGTTTCTTTCCTCTCTTTTTCACTCCTTTTTGTTCCCTTTTTGACCAATTATTGAATGGCAATCTCTGGAGCAGTGACTGCAAACAAACAGTGATTCTTGCTGGAGATACTGTTATCTCTCCTTCCTTTTGGCTCTCTTTTCTGCGGCGGTTTCTTTCCTCTCTTTTTCACTCCTTTTCATTCCTTGTTTGACGATTAGGCGCCAGGTCATATGTTCTTCTGCATAAACCTCCCATCTGTTGGTGTAGATATGACATGTCTTCATGTCCTTGTAGACATCTTTAAAGCGCAGGCGTGGGCTTTCTACCGGTCGGCTGCCCTCTACTAATTCACCATATTCTAAAAGAATATACAAACAGTAAAAAGGACAATGAATGTTAAATAATAAATTGGCTGAATCTTTTATTTAGCATGTAGTGTAGAATTTGCGATTATTTAAACCAGTGCTAGCTGATGTCAACTACGTGTAACCCTTAAGAGCAGTTTGAAAGCTAAACCCTCTTTGGAAGCTTTTTTTAATTACTTGAAACCATATATTATTATCTGTGTTATTCGGACTATTGTCCTGATCTTCATTGTTATCTGTACAACGTTTCTGTCGATGTACTCTCCGGCCTTCTTCAGGTATTTCGTGTCGGACTCGGGAACCTTCTTGTCGTAATCGGGAGCATCACGGAACTTTGAACCCAACCCATTATTCAGTCCACGGGGGTATCCGTTCTAATTTCACTAACCATAGCTGGGGTAGAGGCGTTAAGCTGTGTTAATTATTTTTCTATGCTACTGCAGTCCAGAAATAACTGTCACTCAAAACTGTCTTAACCTAACTCCTTTATCCACTAGGCCATGTGACCAATTGGATTAACACATATAATAGTAATCATCAAGCCTCATCTCAAAACATTTCAGAGAAATTAAAAACATATAATTATTGAGGAATTAATAGTACAATGTGTAAATTACGTTCACTGTTTATATCTTATTTAATTGGCTTCTTCCATTTAAAGTTTTCTCACTGATGGAATGGAACACGGATTGATATAAAAAACGGTAATCACTTCTCTCTCTCTAGCTTAATGAAATGAATAAAGACTAAAGTTATTTATTATTTCGATTTTTCGGACTGCTGTCCTCGTCTTTATTGTGATGCCATAAAAAACACAACGGTTTCAGTCATTATTTACCATCCGGCCTTCTCCAGTTGGTGTTTTTGGATATAAGGCGTGTGTCAAACGAACACTTCTATTTATAGACTCGGCGATAATCATGTGACCAACCTATTGACCAATCACTGGCAGTGTTCTGCTGCTGATATTATTATTTATACTGGCCTTTTCTGGTCATACCTAAGCATTACTACTTGGATCTTCTTGGACGACGGACCATAGGATTCTATATCACATGACATTCACTTACCGAAGGATTCTATAACTCAGGACTTGCTTACTTGATTACTTTGGGTTCTTTGCAACTGGCCAATGATGGCGGCCAGATACTTAACAATACCTTGTCCGTCTGACGATTGCAATGATTCAAACTGGGAAATTATTTTGAATAGGTTTAGTGAAAAATGAACAATGAATGAAATCCTTCTTCAAAATAATTCTTAATCCTTACAATAATCGTTACAAAAGATAGGCAATAGCGAAAATGTGGATAATTTTTTACACTGCCGTATTTAGTTTTACTGATGCAAATCTTGTAATTTGGATGATAGTAGTGTCACTGAATTGGCACACAACCTGGATTGTTTTTCTAATGTAATATTCTGCAAACTTTCAATTCTGTATTGTTAGATGGCATCTTTGGTTTAGAAGAAAATCAAATAATAAAAAAAACATGGTAGGTTTCTATATAGAAACCTAGTGAATAATACATTAAGTAATCTTCCTTATGGCATGAAGATATAGTTATATTGCTTTTGTGGAACATACATTTACAAATGCACATACACACACACACACACTATACACACACACACATACACACCACATACACACACACACACACACACACACATAATATATATATAATATATATATATATGAAAACCATAAAGTGATCTGATATGAATTTATCCAAGTTTCCTGGCTTTTTTTTCAAATCAGATTTGAAAAAGCCATGAGGCGTATACTAAATATATAAATGCATGAATGTATACTTTATATATATATATATATATATATATATATATTATATATATATATATATATATGTTTTCAGTTCTCAACTTTCTTTGGTGAATCGTATTAGGAAAATATTTAGATAATATTCACACACACATAAACACGCACACACACACCGCACACACACACACACACACACATATATATATATATATATATTAATATTTTATATTTTTGCTTGAAGGCAATTACAATGCGCATATCGCATAAAATTCGATAATTATAGAAGATAAATAATATTGACAAGTGAATCTCGCAAAGAATTACTCGGCGTGTAGAACATCGTACAGCTGCTGTTTCGACTTTATTAAGTCTCATCATGATGATTATACATAACGATCTCCCTCCGACAGAATCGAAACAGGGACTTCAGCAGGATAGTCAGAAACTATACTGCCTCAGCACCGATACAGCACCGAGAAATGCCTGCGAAATTAACTTGTCAATGATTACTGGGGCGTCTCTAACATAGGAGGCAAGGAACGCTAAGTGAACAAACAAACACGGTACTTTATGCTCTTCGGCGAAGGAAATAAGATTTTGGGATGTTTGTTTATTTTTATTTTTTTTAGAAGCATTGGTGATAAAGTATAATTTAATATTTTATATTTTTCCTTGAAGGCAATTACAATGCGCATATCGCATAATAATTATATATATATATTATATATATATATATATATATATATATATATATATATATATATGGTATTACAGTGTGTATTGGAATAACAGTACCCTTAGAAATGGAGACGTCCCGCTTAAAAAATTACATTGCCTATTTCATGAATTTTGTTTTAAAATCGAAATCCAAAAAGACCTAAAAATCACCAACTTCCTGGAAATCTCTTGAAACCTTAACTATGGGTCTATATCCCCTTTAAAAAAACAACCAAACATCATGTTATATTAACACAGGTTCAAACAACCCAAAACAGGTATTTAAACAAATATCTACCGGCATATCAACTAGGTTATCAAATAATTCTTCCAACAACATCGTCTTCACCAAGATAAAACGTACATATGAACAAGTCCTTAAAGTCAGTGGATTTAAAACCAACCTTATATATATATATATATGTATATAAAGAAAATAGCACCTTGTCCAACCAAAACGAGGTAAAAAAAAGAAATAATATACCGTGAAATATTATTTGGTTTACATTCCCTTTTAACTTAGCTATGGAACTTTATTCAAGAAGCATCTTTTCAAAATTTTGAATAAGCACTTTCATCCCGAAAACACACTACATAAGATTTTTAATAAACACACTGTAAAATGATCTTATAGTTGCATGCCAAATGTTGATCGATATATAAACAAATCTAACGTTAGAAAATTAAACAAAAATATCATTTTCACGATATTCTTTCCTGAAATTGTAACAATAAAATAGAGTTATGCCCTTTAATGGAAGAATGCCGAAGTGTTTATTTAGTATAACAAAGTACTGTACATATTGATAGACAAAATTATAGTAAAATGATATATATATATAGGCTCAACACAGACACTTTCAAGAAAGATTCTATAACCACAAAATCTAGCTTTTAATAATTTTAAAAATATTATGCACCCCCTCTCTCTCTCTCTCTCTCTCTCTCTCTCTCTCTCTCTCTTTTCTCTCTCTCTCTTCTCTCTCTCTCTCTCTCTCTCTCCTCTTTCTCCCTCTCTCTCTCTCTTTCTCTCTCTCTCTCTCTCTCTAAATATGTCTGGGATATCAAAAACAAATACGAATAGATCCTATCATGAAATGGGAATTTATTTTTTAAAAAACTCGCCACTATATAACAGGTGATAGATTATACCCTTTCATGCTCGCGAGGAAAGATTAGCAATAACATGCTATGATAACACTAAAGAACTATTAAACCAAAGATCAAAATCTATGGAAATGCATGCATAAACGAAGCTAGCAACTGATCAACTGAAATGTAAAAAGTTTTTTTTTAATGTTTAAATTTTAAATGTAAACAGATTTCTTTCAGCACAAACGTCTAATATGAATATTTCCTGATTTTTTTTTATTTTTAAAGAAGACTATTCAGCACACATTTTAAAAAAATATTTAACGTCAACATTCACTTTCAGGATCCAGCAGTATCATGTTTGACATTTAATTTTCGAAATGATGCAATAGCGTTCATTCACTGCAAAACTATTTTCTACCGTCATAATTGCAATATTCACTTCCGCAATATATTGATTAATTCATCGGAATTAACCTTGAAGATCCTTATAGTGAAATTCGAGTAGGTTATTTCAACTAACGCATTGAGCACTTTATATTTGTTATAACACTAACTTATCCGGTTAATACTTGTATCAACCATCAATATTGAGATTAACTCAATTTTTCACTGTAAGACATTCCTTTTATCATATATATATATATATATATATATATATGTAAACACGGTGTGTTTGGAATGGCTTTTTGCCGACAATTTTTGGGAGAATATGTGCTTAAATTGAAGTCGTACCTAATTTTGAAATTAATTAATTAATAATGAATTAGGCGGGAATGCCTATTTAAAATGTATGGCTAACAAATCGAGAAAAATCAATCTCTGTATGTAACATTTCGGCCTATAGGCCTCATCATTGATTTTTCTCGATTTTGTTTAGCCATACTTAAATAGGCATTCCGCCTAATTCATTATTATTAATTAATTTTCAAATTAGGTACGACTCCAATTAAGCACATATTCTCCCAAATATTTATATATATATATATAATAATATATATATGTGTGTGTGTGTGTGGTGTGTGTGTGTGTGTTTTGTTAAACTCTACTGACAATTCTTGTCGAACGAGTTTTTGTTCGATCCTTTCTACAGCTACTGCTTGTTTTAAAAGCGAAAAAACAGAAACATTCCATCACTTCCACACCTGATTGAGGCACAAAGTCGTGCAGAAAGCGCTCGTGAAAAAACTTTAGTGGATTCCTAACACCAATTCCACCCGGATATTAAAAAGATAGCCAGACAGTTAGAAAGGATCGAACAAAAACTCGCCCGACAAGAATTGTCAGTAAGAGTTTAACAAAACATGTTTAAAAAGAAAACCATGCTGCCAAAATTACTTATATATATATATATATATATATATATATTATATATATATATATATAAAGTAATTGGTAATTTGCTTGAAGCATTGTTAAGTATGTTATTATATATTAATGATTTGAAGGCAATTACAATGCATATAAAAAATAAAAACAAAAAGAAAAAAATATATATATAACCACACGAAAAATCAAAAGCAAGTACATTTCTGAAAATTGTCTTTGAAGATAAAGTTTACTTTGAAATCGATTAGACATAAAACATCTTTTTTGTTTTTATTTTTTATGCATTGTAATTGCCTTCAAATCATTAATATATTTATAATAAAATAATAATAATAATAATAATATATATATATTATATATATATATATATATATATATATATATATATATACCGGTTTTCCATTGGGAAATAAATGCTAAACTTAAAATGTGGTTTATCGAAGTAAAGTAAGGGGTAATAACAGACAGAAGATGGTCAATTTAGAATGGACAGAGCGACCATAAAACGAAAGATACAATAATCAGAAAACTACTTTCAGGACAGAAAGCTACGCCAATAGCAAAAGACTGTCTAAATACATTCTTGTAATATAAAGAAAATTATAGTGGAGAACCAAAGGTTAAGTGGTTTATGTTACAAATAAGCATAGGGTTGTTTGTGCTGAAGGATCAAAACATTGTAAATTGTGCTTTGAGGAAAAAATATATTATCTGTACATTTACCAACATCTCCGCTAGAGCAAGCTGCGACACAATGTCAGTTTCAGAAAAAAATAGCCATAACAACCTTCTCACCAAAAAAATCCTAACAAAATGTTCTGAACTCATATCTAAATATAGGCATAAATAAAATTTCCGAACAAATGGATTAAAAACTGGCATCAATCGTAATCAACTTGGCGCTTTCTCATTAAATGGCAAGCCTCTGACATTAGTAAACCTGTTAATATCATATTTTCAACCCTTCAGGATGTGACACAAGATCAATTTCTTAAGTGGAGTATAATAGATTTTAATTCAGATTTTTCATTGTTCTAGACCAAGGTTAAAGAACCCAGTCTGCCCTGCTATTTACCCACAACTGGGGGGAGAATAGTTGGATTCATACTTATCCCACGGGTGTTACAGCTATGTTAAATGCAACGAGCCTCATTTAGATTTTGAACTCGTGTCACCGCGTCTATTTTTCTATATCGATAACCATTACACATCACACCTCTATGCGTAAATATAAATTATAAGTGTTAAGTATCTGGCCAGCATCCTTAGTTCCAGATGTAGTAAATAAGTAAGCAAGCCAATAAGAATCCGGTGTTATAGTATTCTTTGTAAGTCCGACGTCCAAGATAATCCAAATGTCAATGAGTTAAGATTAGAATCAGGCCTCTATAAATACACCAACAGCAGCGGAACTGCCAGTGATTGGACAATAGGAATCTTCGGTGGTCACGTGGTAGTCAACGAGTCTATATTTAGAGGTGACCATTTGCCCCATGCCTTATATCCACAAAAACTTTCAACAATAAGTTTTTTGAATATCCTATTTGTTGGAGGAGCTCTCAAAATAGATTTACTAACGAGAAGAGGTTTTGAATTCTGAATTTTCCTTATTCTAGACTAGTTTCTATGCCAAGGCTAAATAGCTCAATCTGACCAACTAATTACCCATAGCTGGAGGGAAAAGAGTTAGATTCATACTTCCCTCAATGGTTTAGCGCTATGTGGAATACAAACAGCCTCATCTAGGATTTGAACTCAAGTTGCACTATTCATTTACGACGACGATAGCTAGAGGAATAATAATTTGGATTCTAACCTTTCTGCCCGGTATTAGCGCTATCTGAAATGTAAACAGTCTCATCCAGTGTTTGAACTCAAGTTGCCGTGTTTATTTAAGTCTACGATAACCGTCCTACCATCAACCTTTTGAATGAAGGATCGGAATTTGTAGATGAAATTTAGAACCACGTGACAAAGTAAGTTAGTCACATAACAGTCATCTGAATAAAATATTGCAGCGAAAACATATTTATTATTTTACATTTTTAGTTGAATTCAGTCGACCTCATGGTGTATTGTTTCAAGCGTACCTGAAAATCGGATACGTGACACTTAGGGTCGTGAGTTGTTACCCTGTTTTATTTCATAACACGAATATTAGGAAATTGATTTAGATTCTTGAGCATAGAGCTCCATATTTCACTGAGTTTAAACGGATTTAACGATAGAGTATATTATATATATATATATATATATATATATATATATATATATATATATATATCAGTTCGGTTAGTGAGGACATGAAATACTTTTAGCACCTATATCATCAATATATATATATATATACATATATATATATATATATTGACGTTTGTGCCTATGTATGTGAAAAGAGGTTTCTGCGCGCTTTTAATGGAGTTATGTATTCATAAAGGTCTGCGTTTTGCATGTGTGGGCGAACGACTTATGCGTACACCGATGCACGCGCATGCTCATACGCATGCGCCGAGCAATTGACATTTTACCATAACAGAATTAAATTTCAAAATAATTGAATCACGATTTAGTAATCAATTTCTTTCAGATTCCTCCAATAGTAAATGCAAATTAAGGAAATTGAATTTTAAAACAAAAACAAATAGTAAAAAAAAAATAAAATAAATAAAAAAAATACGGAGTATTTTTATATTGAAATTTAAAAGACAGCAAAAGGAATTAAAACAATTGTTTCCGGACTCTTGGATAGAAATTGACAGAGGGTTTTTTTTTATAATGTTATACAATTCACTTCCACACGCGACATATTCTAATTTTTCTATCCTCTTTTTATTTATTTTTTTTTTTGTATTGTCATTTGTGACTTATTGAAATTTATGCAAATAACTTTTTAATACGTTGCTTGAATTGACTTAAGAATCGGTTGATTGCCTGGTAGCGAATTGAAAAGACAAGTTTACCCTACTCAAAACAGCTGACAAAGCCTGTTTGCGTAGAGAAATATAAGGAGAAGAAGAAAAGGGAGAGAATGGAGAATTATGGACGGTTTGAAAAGGAATTTAGTAGCATGCAGGCTCTGATAATTGGTTTAACAAACAGATTTCTTTTTAATATTTCTAATAACATTTGGGTGTGTCATCGTCGAATAATGGTTAGTGAGATTGCCAATATGAACATTATCATTCTGTTATGAGTTCGATCCTTACCAGGCTCTGACAAATAAGTCTGACTGAAAGGAATGGCTCTTGTCAGATGAGTAAAGTTAAGAGGCGATAAGCTTAAATTTACCCTAGCTTTCTGACATTAGCAGGCTGTGACACGAAGTCAATTTTTAAGCAGATTAATGCTTTTACTTCTTCTAGAAATTTCGTAATAAAAGCTAAAGAACCCGATTTGCTCAAATGTCCTCCTCATAGTTAGCCAAAATGCATTTCCATCTCGTTTTTTTTATTTATTTTTTATTTATTTATTTATTTTTTTTTTTGGCACGGGTATCACTTGGTAAATCCATCTTCCCATCACCGTGGACGTCTTCTTGGTGATTGCTTCCGGTCTTTCGGATATCCCTTAACAAATGCACGTGTCCACCTGTTGCATCTAAATTTTGCGACTTTTTCTGCCAAGTGGAACTTCTGTGTTCGCTAAGAGACTCTAAGAGACACCAAGGAACAACCAAAGGATTCTTCCAAACACTAAGAGACACCGAGGAACAACCAAAGGATTCTACCCAACACTAAGGGACACCGAGGAACAAACAAAGGATTCTACCCAACACTAAGAGACACCAAGGAAGAACCAAAGGATTCTACTCAACACTTCTGTGTTCGCTACTCAGTGATCACGTCCTTTACTCCGCTCCGCCCCCGAATCACTGTCATTTGGAAATGCTCACGCAATGATATTCCACGCAACTTTTTGAAGTTTTCGGCCAAGCGGAACTTCTGTGATCGGTACTCAGCTATCACGTCCTTTACTCTGCTCCGTTTCCGAATCATCTTGATTTGGAAGTACTCATGCAACAATGTTTTCAGCACAGATTTCTTAACTTAAACCCGAAGACACTTGTCGTTCTCAGTTGACAAATTCTGTGATCAGTAGCTGTATCTTCATACACTATTCTCTTTTTTTATTTTTCAGGCCTTTCTTTTTCTAGTGGAATATCATGATTTTTTAAGATATTGTTGTTTGTTTTTGTTATATGAGGTGTGCGGAGGTCTACCACTTAAACTCATAGGATCTGCCTGAGCGCGTAATTAAAGCCAGCCAATCAACAACTCGCATACGTGGTTAATTAACTATTTAATCGCAGCTCTAGAAAGTCATTCATTTGCACGTATTCTCCATTGATGAACGGACCGGCAACCAAGGACTTTGCTCAATGCAAGGATTTTACCCAACAAATATCGTAACATATATAAAAACAGATTAAATTAGAAATATCAGACGCGTTAGTGTTCTTGTACTTGGTGTCTTTTTAGCACCGTGGTGTAAATACACATTCAAAAATACAGTTTTGCTACAAAATTGTTTTTGCAATTAAAATTTATGTAAAATTTGAAGTTCAGATATCACCAGAACTCATCTGCCTTCTATTTCTATTTTATGCCAAATTTTCCCTGAGGAGCTATACCCTGAGGAGGGTATAGCCCCGAACCCACCTAGTAGGGCTTCAAGTATACGGCGCTTCATTCCAATCAACAAAATTCGACATATTGGTAATTTCAATGTTTTCTCGAGCATCCCGGTCAATTATATCATTTGGGATTCAAGATAATTATGTCATTTATTTTTGCGCTATTTTTCTAAATTCCCGTTCAATACATCTATTATGGCACATTCGGGCTACAGTAAAAATACCACTAAAACATTTACTAAAAAGAATCTATTTTTAAGCCATTCACCGACATTTAATTTCCTTTCCATTGTTTCACCATTTATTAATTCCTTATTAACTCTCGGCATCTTATTTTCGGAAAATGTGTGTGGGTGTTTGCTGAGAAGGTTGTGAGGGGTTTACCGTCAGTTCTTTTTTTGTTGCATTCTCCGGTATTACTTGATGATAAGTTCTATTGGCCGACACTGATTCTGGGGTTGTTGTATCTCTAATGTACTGCATCTGTATATGGTATAATTTTATTTTCTTGGGATATGAAAACTTGCACTAACAATACAGCGGGAACGTTATCAGTATATGTCTTTATTCTTCCTCGGATACATTTCAACCCACAAGCTAGTGAGTGCAGATTAGAGACAAATATCCCATCTGCCCGATTGGACAGTAAGACTTATATATAACAACATTGCTGAGGACAATAAACTACCTGATTTGTCCGACCCTGCTGCTCTTATGGATCAGGCCATAATCTTTTTATCATATGCTCATAACCCTCAACCTTTTTATCATATGCTAGAAGGCAGTGGCTGAGTGTCTTAGTGACAGAAAAGATCAGTGAGTGAAAAGTCAATTTTGTTCAAGCTTTGTGTAAGATCAATCTTTGTGAAATAGACGGCTCGGAAGAGCAATAAAGTGAAAAAAATAAAATAAAATAAAACAAACAAACAAATATATATTTACCAACCCCTCCGCACGAGCAGGATGTGACACAAGGTCAATTTCTTAAGCGGAGTTTAACAGGTTTGAATTGAGAGTTTTCCTACTCCTAGACCGGTTACCTAATCAAGGTTAAAGAGTCCAGTCTGCCCTACTATTTATCCATAGCTGGAGGGAGAGTAGGATTCATACCCTTCCCAAAGGTATTAGCGCTAAGTGAAATGCAATTACCACGTCCAGGATTTGAACCCGGGGCGACGAGTCCATTTCCCATGACTTTAACCATTACACCACGCACTTCCCATCTGTATATGGTATAATTTTATTTTCTTGGGATATGAAAACTTGCACTAACAATACAGCGGGAACGTTATCGGTATATGTCTTTTATTCTTCCTCGGATACATTTCGACCCACAAGCTAGTGAGTACAGGAAGATTAGAGACAAAGAGCCCATCTGCCCGATTGGACAGTAAGACTTATATATAACAACATTGCTGAGGACAATAAACTACCTGATTTGTCCGACCCTGCTGCTCTTATGGTTCAAGCCATAATCTTTTTATCATATGCTCATAACCCTCAACCGTTTTATCATATGCTAGAAGGCAGTGGCTGAGTGTCTTAGTGACAGAAAAGAACGATGAGTGAAAAGTCAATTTTGTTCAAGCTTTGTGTAAGATCAATCTTTGTGAAATACACGGCTCGGAAGAACAATAAAGTGAAAAAAATAAAATGAAATAAAACAAACAAATATATATTTACCAACCCCTCCGCACGAGCAGGATGTGACACAAGGTCAATTTCTTAAGCGGAGTTTAACAGGTTTGAATTGAGAGTTTTCCTACTCCTAGACCAGTTGCCTAACCAAGGTTAAAGTGCCCAGTCTGCCCTACTATTTACCCATAGCTGGAGGGAGAGTAGATTCATACCTTTCCCAAGGGTATTAGCGCTAAGTGAAATGCAATTACCACGTTTAGGATTTGAACTCGGGGCAACGAGTCCATTTACATTACACCACGCGCTTCCTACAAACAAACAAATAAGCTATCAGTAAGTATCCCTCCGCCACCAAGTGACACAAGATCAGTTCAATTTAGACACCTCAACAAGAAGCAAACTTCACTGGGGTAGAGACATAAACTCTCCCGTCTCCTGCAATTTCTCTTCAAAGAATTCTCTGGCGTCAGGCAATAATTCTGACCCTTACTTCTTTTAAACAATAGAATGTTGGTGTAGGGTTTCGGCAGATATCACTTTCTCGGAGTGAACTTGGTAAATTGACATTTCTCGGACGAGAAGTGTTTTATTCCACATACCATCTATATATGTATATAAGGGCATGTGTATTTATGCATGTACATAGAAAACTACGAAAACAAAGCAATTAACGACAAAGTAAATATATATTTATACATTCACTACCACCAGGATGAATCAACACAAAGTATTTTTTACGTGGGGATTTTTATGGAGCATCCAGCGACGATCGGACTTGCGATTCAGTTATAATGGAACTGCGAGATTAACTTTTAAAAATCACCCTCTACCCATGCAACGCCGGGTAGCCGCTTCTAGTGTTACATAAAGTCGGTTTCTTCTTTACACTCAACATACTTATTCCAGCGAGAATTTTCCAATATTGAAAGGCACCTCTGAAATTATTATTTTGATGTTCTCACCGCGTGGTCCTGGGCTGGGGTTGTTCATAATAAAGCTATATAGAAAAACAACATATCTTTGTTGATTAATTCAAATAAGTATGCACAGACAACCAGCCCGAAGAAATCAACCCGGATAAACAACCCAAAGAAGAAGCCCAACAAAGGAAAATGCCAGGAATAAGTAGGGAGAGAAAACAAGTAAGAACCCCTCATCCTCTCCTCATCCTCTGTCTGTCTGTCTGTCTGTTTGTCTGTCTGTCTGTCTATCTCTCTCCATATCCGATATTATGTGGGTATATAACAATGTTATCTATATCGAGAATTTGTATTATCTAAAAAAAATGACATTCAACGTAAACGGTTGCCACGGAAAAAATAGAATTAGATTATAAATAGTTACCCTATAGATTGGGTTGATTTTCACCTTTTTTTAGAAATGTCAAATTCACTCAAACAGCAAAGGTTGTGTGTTGGTATGATAAACTAGATCTTGTACTGTTACATAATTATTAGATTCCTAATATTTATGTACAGTAGTGTAGAAATCAAAATGGCTGTTATAAGTTGAAGCCCACGGCCTTGAAGGATTTGAATGACAAGGCTTGACCTGTCCTGATCCTTCCTTCCGGTGGATACCGTGAGAATCGGTGGAGAAGACCCTCTTCCGGTTTAGATTAGAAATAGATTTTAGTCAGTCGGCGAGAAATCACGACGGTGTTAAATCGTGTATTGCACGCTCCGACTCGATCTGCGCAGGTAGTTTGGTGGGGGTTTCGAAATAAATATGTTCTAAGTTAAACCGAAGTCTTGTGTTCTTATGTAAAAACTACCAATGATGTAGGGCTTCTGATAAAGAGAAATCCCCCAATGGAAGACCAGACACGAAGTCCCCAAGAGAAGTCCAGACGCTAGAAGAGATGTTAGAAGAAGACGTAAGATAGAAAAGACGTCAGAAGAAGAATAGAAGTAAGTAAGTAAAAGAAGGGTATGCAACAGTACTTGCACCACTGTTTGAGGAAATAGCATCAAAGATCGTCTACTAAAATTTAAAGAAAATCCTTGTTTTCGCAACATTTAGCCTAGAAATTGGTTAGAAAATTTAGCAATTTCAATATGTATTGTTATTATTTCGATGTCGTATGGAACTGCACCCTTCTATTTATTTTAATTTCCTCTACGTCCTCAAATCTTACTCGCTGAATTTCCCATTACGCTAATACCCTTGTAAAATTTATTTTTGGCGATTTTTTTAGAAAAATTCTTTGTCGATATTTCTTATAACATTGTATGTTCTAACGACCCCTCTGATGTAATGGTTATCGTCGCATGAAATGGGCACGACGACATGAGTTCAAATACTAGAGGAGGCTGGTTGCATTTCCCATTACGCTAATACCCTTGGAAAATGAAAGGATCTACTCTTCTCTCTCCAACTCTGTGTAAATATTAGGATAGGCAGAAAACTGTAAAGTTTTTAAATGCCATCCTTGGCCAGTTGAAAAGGGCTTAACGAAAGTCCTATGGAATCCTTTGGTAAGCGTAAGTCCTATCCCACGTATTGGTAAAAGTCCAGTGATTTAATCCTATGTCTGTCGTCCATGAATATCACAGTAATTATGACCAGTAGTGTCGGTTTAAGTATTGTATCAACCCCAGAGTACTACCAGTGATTGGCCAAGAGTTAGATCACATGATTCCGACCTAGTCTATAAGTAGGAGCGGGCATTTAACACACACCTTATATATTAAAATTCTCAACATGCGTACGTTAAAATCCTGTCGCAAATGTACTAATAACACTGGTTTACAAAAGAATATTTTTTGTCTGAAGCAAGAATCTGAATCAGTGTTTTTTACTAATTTGGGTGTGCTGGATTCAAATTTATAAACAGTAGGGTCGGTTTAAGTATTGTATCAACCTCAGAGTACTGCCAGTGATTGGGCAAGAGTTAGATCACATGATTCTGGCCTAGTCTATAAGTAGGAGCGGACATTTAACACACACCTTATATATTAAAATTCTCAACATGCGTACGTTAAAATCCTGTCGCAAATGGACTAATAACACTGGTTTACAAAAGAATATTTTTTGTCTGAAGCAAGAATCTGAATCAGTGTTTTTTACTAATTTGGGTGTGCTGAATTCAAATTTATAAACAGTAGGGTCGGTTTAAGTATTGTATCAACCTCAGAGTATTGCCAGTGATTGGCCAAGAGTTAGATCACATAATTCTGGCCTAGTCTATAAGTAGGAGCGGGCATTCATTACACACCTTATATCCAGAATTTTTCTACAAATACCTTTGTTGAGTTTGAGAATCATTTTGAAAGGAATTATTGACATTTTGTTTGAATTCTTTGTTTTTGTTTTGTTTTCTGTAAAATTAGTAATTGCTTTGCGTTTTTGGTCTTCTTGCATTTTATTCGTCATTGACTTTCGCTGTGTTCACAGCCAAACTTATTTTTTGTCTCTTCCTCTTCTTCTGCACTCCAAGTTCTTAATCTTATCTTGTATATTCGCGCCGTTAAAATAACGAAACCAATGCCGTCCATTCTAATCAGAAACTGGAAAATCTTTTGCTTCATTTCTTTCTATTCTGACTTTTACACTTTATTCCCGATTCATATTCTGTTCTTTTCAGAAATCCAGATTATTATCTTTTTGTCATCTTTCAAGTTTACTATGCAACTCTCCAAACTAGTTCAATACATAATCATACTGATCTTCACACACACACACACATACACACACACACACATACACATACACACACACACACACACATATATATATATATATGTGGAGAAAAGTAGACAAACACGGGATGTTATGGAAACTGGATGTTTATTGTCGACGATGAAACGTTTCGGTCATTTAGACCATCATCAAGACCAAATACCAGTTCTAGCTTCAATGAAGGACATTTTCAGAATGCTGAAAAAAAACAAAACAAAAAAAAAGACAGTAGGTTGTCAGTAGGGGCAGGGGTGGCTGGGGGATAGGTAGTGGATTTTCTTCCCTCTAAATGGAGAGTGTTATATGGAGATGCAGGTGTTTTTTCACCATTCTGAAAATGTCCTTCATTGAAGCTAGAACTGGGCTTTGGTGCTGATGATGGTCTAAATGACCGAAACGTTGCATCGTCGACAATAAACATCCAGTTTCCATAACATCCCGTATTTGTCTACTTTTCTCCACATATTGTCGGATTAACCTCCTCACATTTCTCCCATATATATATATAAGTGTTTTATAATTTGCTTGAAGCTTTGTGTTAATACTGGTTTGGTGGTTGGTTTTAAAGGCTGTCACAATACACAATATAAAAAAGGAAATAAGAAAAAAAACGGCTGTGTCTGAAGAACACACACACACACACACACACACACACACAAACAAAACCTCTTAGAGACCAACGTAATAAAACCTAACAGATGAAAGTAATACAATTTTTAAAAAAAACAGATGTGCCTGGAGAACACACACACACACAAATGAAAAAAAAAAATGCTGCTTAATTATAAAACACAAAGAGTGTAGGCCAAACCTGGAATGATAATAAGACATTGGAGGATAGACACACACTCATAAACACATATAAAATCAAATACACAGACTTTCACCTACACACACAGAATTTGGATGATATAAGGCAAAAAAATGGGCAATACATAGTAACAGCTACATATTTTCAGAAATCTTCTGAAGAAGAGATGTTTATCTCAAAATTTTAAGAATAAATCGAGGGTAAACAAACAACATAACAGTCACCTCGTTTTTTCTTTACAATTGCATTGTGATAGCCTTCAAAACCAACCACCAAACCAATATATATAATATATATATATATATATATATATATATATATTATTTGCTCTACTTAGGTATTGAGCACTTTTTACTTATTAGCTTTAGTTTCCTGGCGGTTTTGTATGAGTATATATATAATATATATATCGTATATATAATATATATATATATATATATATATATATATATATATATATATATATATATATTATTTTTTCTTTTGACCAAATATTGTACCAATATATTATTTTTGGTTGGTACGATTATCTTGGTCTTTTCTTTTTTTCCCCCAAATTTTTTTCTCCCCGGGTGATGTTTGGTAGTATATTTTTACAATCAAACTATTTGCTGTTTTTTTCTCACCGCGAGGATTTACCAACAAGGTTGGTATATCAAAGTATATATATATATATATATTAATATATTATATATATATATTATATTATATAATTATATTTAATAATTTGCTTTGAAGCATTGTTAAGTAAAGTATATAATTATTTATATTTTAAAGGCAATTACTATGCGTATAACGCACGCGGTATTCGCCGAGTTTGTTTATCGTGATTATTTCAATTGTAACTAACAAATTCCATCTATGTATATGTTGTCGAAACAGCTATACGTTATACGCATTGTAATTGCCTTTAAAATAATAATAAGAATGCAGATAAAAATATTTGAAACAGAGGGAGTATAATCGAAATATAGAACAAGTGAAATTTACTCTTCCATCACTCTCGTCTTTCATTGTTAT